>CAEFZX010008772.1:0-13117 GCA_903066825.1 Alfaro cultratus
CCCCCCCCCCCCCCCCCCCCCCCCCCCCCCCCCCCCCCCCCCCCCCCCCCCCCCCCCCCCCCCCCCCCCCCCCCTCAGGGGTGTCAATCACTTCTCTATTCTCCAGCTTTGAGGTTGGATACCATTCCCTATTTTTGGATCACACAGTCACGCACCTCAATAACAATTGTTCATAGCTGCTGCTGTCCCCCCACCCCCTCAAACAAACACACTCTTCTGGAACCCCCAGGGACCCTCCCATGTGGCCTTTATTGTTAAACGAGAGGGGGGGTGAAGAGAAAAGGAAAGAAAAGACAAGAAAAATAGCTTACTCTAAATGCGTGATTGGATTTAGCTGTTCTTGCAGGTCAGCTAAAACCTTAAGGGAGACACCTTGGGATGTGTTCCTCCCAGCTTTGCACATAAGAGTCTAATTTGACTGAGGCATTTTGTATTGAAATGGATGTCGGACTTTCTGTAGGTCAATATATGACATAGGAGCCTGTTGTCAGTGCAGGATTTGCTCTCCAAAAGCTCCGGGGCCTTTTTTTTTTTTTTTTTTTTTACTGTGTTCTGTTTTCCCTCATGAATCAATATTCAGCTGAGTGGAGCTGTTTATTCTCAGACTGTGCATTCATCAGTTAGTTAGCCCCCTCTTGGGAAAAGATGACACGACCATGTCCTCTGGGCTGAAGCCATATGTACCCAGTACGGATTACTACACAGTGTATTCATTCTCCCATTTTGCAACGATAAACTTCCATGTGTTTTATTGGGATTTATATGATAACGCAAGGTAATGTATCAGATATCCATGAAGTGGTAAGAAAATGATACATGCTTTTCAAATGTATTTATTTTATAGAAATTGTGCTGTGCATATGCACTCAGCCTTAAGAGTCAAGAATCTCCTTTTGCTTCAATTTCAGCTGCAACTTGTTTGTGTCGGTCATTACTAACTTTCCATATATATAAAGACAAGTTCTGGCACATTTTTGTACAAAATACTTTAGATCAGTCATACTGATCTAAAATGCTCTTTAATTCCTGCATTTATGCAGGAATAAAAGAGCGTCAGAACTTAGAAGTCCTGTCACTAACCTCTTCCATCCATTTACAAACACAATTTCTGACTGGCTTCCTTTCAACAATGGCTTTCTTCAAACCAGACTTGTGGACGCAATGTCAACTTATTCTTCCGCCTGAGCTATGGATCTCTGCAGCTCCTCCAAGGTTATCTAGAGGTTTGCATTTCACTGCATATAGAGCTGAAACTCTTTTGGGGTTGGTCTTCAACAGCTTCGCACTAAGACTGAAATCTGAAATTAGTTCAAGTTATGTCCGATTGGACTTAATACATATGAGAATAAACATTTTTAACTCTTGTCACATATTCCCAGTGGATTTAGGTCTGGACATGGACTAGGCTATGATCTATACCCTTTCATTGTATCTCTGGCTGTACGTTTAGGGCTGTTGTTCTGCTGGAAGGTAAACCTATGCCTTAATGTCAGGTTTTCTGTGATCTCTAATAAGTACGATAGTCCTATATGTTTGGCTCAATCCGTCTTGACAGCTTTCCTGTCCGTGCTGAATAAAAGCACTTCCACAGTGAGCTTGTTTCATTGTAAGCATAGTGCTGGGTGATGTGTTGCGTTAACTTTCTGCCACACTAAACATTTTGTGTTTTGGGCCAAAAAAAAATTATGTTGGTCTCATTTGACTCCTCCTTTCACATGTTTGCTCGTCCAACAGAAGGACTGTGGCAAAATGTAAATTGAACTTCTGATGATTTTATTTTAACAATGACTTCCTTCTTGGCCATAATCTGTAAAGATTATCTTAACTGACCTCTGGATCTCTGCGACTTCACCAGAGTCTATCGACTGATTATTTTATTAATGCTCTTCTTGCCTGTCAGTTTAGATGGTCATCTGTGTCTATGTATGTTTGCAGTTGTTTTACATTTTCAAATGATGGATTGATCAGAGCTGTCTGAGTTGTTCAGAGCTAGGAATATTGATTTATAACCTAACCCTGTTTTAAACCTCTCCATGCTATAATTCAACGTGTTCAGTAATAAAACTAGCTTTTACAAAACATCTGTATTTATTACGAGATAAAATTACACACAGTGACTTCTGAAGGTGATCGACTGACTAAGGGAATCGGAGCACATGCTTAGGATTATTTTATATATAGTTAGGAAAACATTTATAATTTTTCATAAAATTACAATAAGCAGCATTCATTGATTGTAAAGGAACCTGATGTGTAAAATGTCCCTTTTGTGAGGAACTGCTTGTATATGTGTTTTTATAAGGTCAGGTTGTGTTTGGAACTTCGCTGCTTCATCTCTCATGTATACATTTGTGTTCATGCCCCCACTCCCTCTTCCAACACACATACACACACGTGCACACGCCTACACGCACACACACGTGCTCATGCTCACGGCAAGTGGCTCACTCCTATTCCTCCTCCAAGCATCCGGCTGTTCCTCGCTCCTCCTGCTCCTCTGATCACTATCGTGTTCTCAAACCCAATCTGATTCCCTCTTAGCCCTCGCCACCAGCCCCCCACTCATCCTCTTTCCGGATGTCAATCTATAATTGAAGATGCTTAATCATATCGCAGTGAAGCAGAACACCGGAGCTGTGCATGCTCAGGATACACTTTTTTGCGTGCCATCACATCCGACCGGTCATCCCATACTATATCTGTTATGATGATAGAAGAGGATGGAGGGGGTAGGAGGGTGGATGTGTAACACTGGCTCTGCTAATTGCGAAGTCAATTAGCATATGGTCTTGCTGTAAGCCCAGCCACATGATAATGAGGCATAATTAGGGGGACCAGGGATCTTTGAGGAGGCAGGGGATGAATATGTGCACTGACAGTTTCCATAAAATGGCTCCCAAGAGGTTGGAAATATCTAATTCTTTTTAAGCATGCATTCAGTCATCTGTTGCTTTTCTCCTTTCAGAAATTCTTTTTACTGAACCTTATTTTCCAAGCTCATTCTACATTTAAAAGCAGCTTTGCATCCAAATGTTACAAAACTCAGCAATTATGTCTTGCTAAAAAAAGAAAAACATCCATGGGAAACGACCACATTCGCTCACACCTACATTCATTTTAAAAGCACCAGTTAACCAAGTGAGCACATTTTGGGAATGTGGGAGGAAACAGTAGTACTCAGAGGAAATCTACGCATGCAGAGCGGAAAAACTGCACATGAGATTGGAGCCTGGAACAATCGGCAGCCTAAACTTCTGTATCAAGAACTCATTTGGTTTCATTTACCTTAAGATTATTAAAAGTACAATTATGCACCTTTAGATGGGTGTAGTTATGCTTCTATCTTCAAAATTAAACAAAGACTCACAATGACTCAGACTTTAGTCTACTGCCACATTTTCGCATCTGTACTCCTATTTTGAACTTTTGTAAATGTCATTGGCTGCTGCGAAGGACAAAAGAAGAGCTAACTGTTTTCACTGCAAAGATACACGTTTGCATTCTCTCTGATAAAGTCAGTCTTCTAATACAGAAACTGAAATGATAAAAAATAACAATAAAACAAAATTTGACAAGGGATTAAAAAGAAAACAAAAGATAAGGGTAAAAGAGTTTGTTCTGATTTAATTTCCACTAAAGATACCTTAGAATTTTAAACAAATATGAACCAATCCTAACTTATGACAGAGTTCTGTAGTGATATAGCACAAAATTACATGGAGACATTTTAACTTATCAGAACATTTATGCAGGAATTTTAATTAGCTTGTCCGTTTGGATATTCAAGGTAAGTTTAACTTCTAAAAATGTTCAAGCTGCAAATATAGATTTCATGCTAAAGAAATATAACTTATCTGAGACAAAATCAAACTGAGAGTACTATTTAAATGCAAATCTTTATTCTGCCATTGTTCTGGCTAGGTGTGAGCCTCTATGCTCTCAGTGTGATAACATTATAAACACATTTGATATAATTTATGGCATGCAGGGTATATTATTAAAACTATACTGTATAACCCGAAACATTGGTTTTATTGTTGTTGTTTTTATTGCTTCTGTAGTTTGTCATGTAGTTTTAAAACACTGTTGCCATAACAATAATGATAGATTTTCCCTTCTGTTTCCTGCAAAAGGACACCTGTCCAAACTGCAGAGTTCAGCTTTTTTGTAATATGGAAAATATTTGGTAATCACCATGGCACAGCAACATGTTGGGGAGGGGCGGTGGGGGGGGGGGCAATATAAAATCTTGGGATACCCTGATGTAGTACCAAGTCTAAACTGAAAACCATCTTCATGCATATCTATTGCATGAAGGTTATCACAGTGAAGGCTTGTTTCTATATATCTTAACTTCTAGGAGATAAATGTTTAGGATATTTCTACTGATGTTTCTTTGTTTTTATTTTGGTGCTTTCACACCTCAACAACATAGACTAAACAATGCACAGCTTTCGCTACAGAGATGCTTTCTTTAGTCGAAACTAATAAAACCCCAACAAACCAAATTCTGTTAGCCAAAATGCCATTTATCCATGGAAGGAGCCAGTATGAGATTTTTACAGTATGACAACCTGGACTGGCATCAAAATTGCTTAAAATTGTAGGAAGGATTAGATGGAATGGTTTTACAGTCTCAAAATTTTAAAACCTTATTGTACCGTGACATTGGTAATCTGTCCAGGGCATAAAAACAAAAGATAACTTCCTTCAACAGGCAGAATCATTAAAAGGTCCCCACGCTCCAAAAGTAGCTAATGTCTACTGCAGAAAATTATTTGGAGAAACCCCCAGAAAGATTATAATAGAAGCCTGGGAGTTATGTAGATATTGCTCTTCATTTAATGAATCATTTTGGAGCAATTAGCAGGGAGCATTTGTTAAATTGGTTTAAGTAAATTAGACATTTTTATAATTAATCATCCCTCAATGGCTGTTTCACTTAGAAGGCAAACTAGACATGATTTTTTTGAATGATGATTCAGAGGCAGTAAACACAACTTCACTCCTGAAAGAAGACAAAAAAGCTTAGCACAAAACTGATGGTCTGATTTTATTTATGATTAATTTGTGAGCTAGTAACTCGGCCCTACAGCTGAGTAAGTGGCGGTCCGGTCGAATACTTGCACATTTTTAGAAACTCTGATATTTTGTGTGTTGCTGAGATAATCTGGCCAAAACCGCTGCAGAACAGAAAGACACGAAGCAAGTCGTTAAAATGCAATAATCGTTCTGATCGTTACCACACTAATTAGACAGCATCTGGCTGTGTGTTGCGTCTGATAATTATAGGAGTCTGTAATTGTTCTGGACCACTTGACTCATCGCCTCCCCACCGAATCCCCCATCCTTCTCTGTCCAGCCTGGAGCTCGTCTGAATGACTGCAGTGCTGCACATTTGTCCTCTCACGCCTGTATTCCTGTTCAGTGCTGCAAAGAATGCATGCTGCATTCGCGTCACAATGGAGATTTGTGTTTCAATCATGCATGTTGTCCTCATGAGGACATATAATGTATGCAACGAAGCTGAATGTCAAACCTGCAGCATGCCATGTTGGACATGCATGCAGCACGCATGCAAGCTTCCAACCTTGTGAGGTGCAGAATAAAGGAGCTCAGTGCCGCCCGGCTGTTTGCACTTGTAGCAGAACTGGCTGGAGCTGGATCGTTCCTGAATTACATAAGAAAAAGAACGAATAAAGACAAGTGGAAGGAAGTGGAGGAGGAGGAAGGACCACAAGGATCTAAGATGGAAGAAAGGGGAAGATGAAGAGTGTTTAAAGGTCTTTTTTTAAACGAGTAGTATTTTGAAGGAGGAGGGGCAGGAAGTCTAGCAGAACAGAGAATTTGAAATGGAGAACAGAAATGGCGACAGAAAGGAACATGTATGGCGAAGCAGAAGGCCATCGAGGATGAGCAGGCTATATCATCCTTCCTTTTCACACGACTCACTAATATGAAAGAAATATGAGAATTTACGTAGCATATGTGCTGCATGTGCATGTCACACTTAACATGTGGGATTTTACACACGCATGTGCAGCTGATGGCGTTCATGTGACCGCGCGTGTGTGTGGCCTGTGGTGGCTTCCGGCTCACAGGTTCTGCCAAGTCCCACTCAAAAAGCAGCCAGTGCAACCATCTGTGCGAGAGGGAGTGATGGGGCAGGAGGACGAGTGAGTGGAAAAGCCACTAGTGTGGAGGACGCAAGCCTCAGTCTCTAGCTGTGCATCCCTCTTGACTACGTGGCTTTATTGCCTCTATCATTGGAGCGAGACAAAGAAGGTGATGAAGATAGAATTAGGATTTCTGTCCTTTGCTGCTCCATCTATGTAATTTAGAGGCAAGAAAGACTAATCAGATGTGATGTGCCACGATTATGTATAAATTTTGCTGTGCATAAATCTGTGCTTAAAAGCTTTGACTGATGATGGATTAATAATAGTGGTTTCGAGTTGATGCAGTATTGCAGAAAGGTGACAGAAGGAAAAGGGGGAGTTTTGACCCTTAAATGATAATCATCTATGCATGCAACTTGCACTGTTAGGCCTGCTGGGGCTTCCTGGGAAGTTCACTTGAAAACAACAGCTGCCTGTTCAAAATAGATGCAGGGGCACAAATAGCTAAAGCTTCTAAATAAATATGGAGGAGTTGAAGTGCAGTGGAAGTAATAAAGAAGAATTTCAATGAAACCATTAAGTCAAAAAGTAGAAATCTAACCTTCGAACCAGTTTTTCTTTTTCAATTGTGGATGTGCATTTCAAAAATATTACAATATGGTTTCATGATTTAAAGATATGTAGAGACGCTCGCCATGCCACCACTGGTAGCTGGTATCTGTGATCAACACCCAGCAGGATGTACCAGTAAAGATGTGCTGTTACAGGAAAAGACACAGCTTTCATTGACTAAATGGATTGTTCAAGGTAAAAACAACAAAGGGTCTGTTGATACCTTATTATTGATTCATTATTTCTAAGCACCGGATTTTTTTTCACATAGAAATATAATAAAGTATAAGTTTAAATTCTTCTACAATTTGCCTTGTAAGACCATGAGCGATTAATTTAATTAAACCTTTACTGCTAGTTACTAGGCATACTACATTTACAACTGGCTTACAGTTTCTTGTAGTTTAGTAAATCAGCCAATCACATGCCTGCAAGGCAATGCATTTAGGCATCTGGATGTGGTGAAGATTTTTAAAACCCAGCATCTGGATGAGAGAGAAAGCGGATTTAATGAATGTGGCATGGTTGTTGGTGCCAGACAGGCTGGTTCGAATGCTTCATAAACTGCCAGGCACAACCGTGTTTTGGGTTTCCACAGAATGGTCTGGAAGAGAGGAAAATATCCAGAAAACAGCAGGTGGCCTTGGGACCACCGATTACAACCAAGTCAGAATCACATCAATGAATTCACAATATGTAAAAACAGATGTGCAACAGGAGCAGAAGAGCAAACCCATTTTGCTAAAAACAGGAAACGTGGGCTAAATTTATACATTATTACTTGATTTATAGAATAATAGATTAAAAAACACTGGGTGGCCAAATGAGTCTAAACTGTAGCTGTACCATTCAGATGGTACGTTCAGAACTTGGGGGGGAAACAACATGTAAGAATTCATCCATTTTGCTGTGTATCAACAGTTTGGGCCAGAGGTGGTAGTATAATGGTGTAGTGGATATTTGTTTTTCAAGCTTTGGGCCCCTTGTTACCAATTAGCCATTCTTTAGACATCACTAAATATCTCAAACAGGTTTCTTGAACATGGTGTGCTCACTGTAGTCTGTGTCCTTCAACTTGGCCAGATCTTAATGGAAAGGGATATTCCCATAATTGGTGTGAAGCCAACAAATCTGCAGCAACTGTAAATGGTGTGTACTTGTATGGCACTTTCCAGAGCATCACATTCACACACTGATTGTGCCACCCAGGGCAGAGCAAAGCACAGGAAAGGCAGGTGAATTATGCAAAGAACAGGGATCGACCCGGCAATCCACCGATTGTGGGACAAGCTCCTACCACTATCGCTGTCCTGTGAGGTGCTATCATATCCATAGGGTCAAAAATCTTTGACACCTGGATAAAACATTGATATAGCTTGAAGAATTGAGTCAGACCTGAAGGAAAAAGTGAGTCCAACCCAGAACTATCAAAATATACTTCATGTAGAGGCTGGTATTGCACAAGTATTTGTTTCACACCTGGTTTTGTAATTTTGGGGTTTGTCTTCTATTTGCAGTCTCCTCATTATAGCAAAGTATTAGTCTGTGTAGGTGACATGCAGGCCTGCATGTGTGACCAGACTGTTTATCTGATCCTGAAACCCCCCAGCAGTCTGCCTGCGTAACCCACTCTGACTCACTGACACTGGGAGTGGGAATATGAAGCTCGGGATATCCAGTGTCCTTTGTGTGGTATGCAAATACTGCAGTAGTCTATTTGTGGATTACATTTCTCATGTCAAAATTACATCTCCCTGAAGTAAACAATTGAAAGTTTATCTACAAGCATAGAAAAGAGCAGGAAGCACTTTTTGAAAGCTAACTGTTTGGCTCACAAAGAATGCCAGGACACTTTGTGACAGCAGCCTGCCAAGAGGATATGTTCATCTGTCTGGTGTTGTGGTGCTGTTCAACACACATCAGCCTTCTACAACCACACAGTGTGTCAGGTGAGACGACAGCACAGATCTTCTCTGCAAAGCCAACAATTAACTGGAAAAACTCGTGTGTGAATGTGTGTGGTATGAACAATAATCCTGACAGAGGGCAAAATAGTAGATTGACAACACTGATGTTGCACACTTCAAAAAGTCCTAACAAGTACTTGTATTTGTGCTCCAGGTGCAGTGTTCATGTGTGTAGTGCATTATGCCGTGTCTCACACCTTGTAAGAAGCCTGATAGTGAGTCACAATCTTTTCAGTGTATCTGTATTTTTTCATGGAAATATTCATGAAGTTGCAGCTCTTGTTTTCCCACAGTTGAAGCTGCTCAGACTCCAGTCTTACATGGTGAACAGGCTGAAGCCAGCAGATCTGAGCTCCGCTTGCACTCTTAAGAGTTGCTATTTTTGCCTGAAGCTGTAGAAATATTTTAAAAGAAAAATGGCCACAACCTGCCACAGGTGAAACAGAATGCGTAGTTTGTTTGTTCAGAGAAGCTTTAGTCATTCACCCAGCATAAACTTTGGTCCTTTGTTCCATTTCTAAAACGCAGCAGAAGCTGATTGTCTGCTTTGTTTCAAGGACAGACGATTGCTGCGGGAATGACTGACGGCTCAGCTTTAATGGCTCACCAACATTTGTGACTCATGACTCTTTTCCTGTCTCCACTTTCTGCCCTCATGCTCTGCATCATCTTCCTGTCCATCCTCACTTCTGTTCACCTCTCAAAGATGGCGTTCCCACCTGTGGTCCTCCTGCTGCTGGCTGTTACTCATGCCCACGGTCAGAATCCGGCCGACTCCGAGGCTCTCCCAAGAGGCTGCGGCTGGGGTCTTGTGCGACCCTACACTCTCCTGTGCGACCTAGAATCCATCTGGGGCGTAGCTGTCGAATCTGTGGCTGCCGGTGGGACGCTGGCAGCCATCCTACTCGCTCTGGTCCTGTTGTGTCGTCTGCGCCACATCAGTGAAGCAGAGAAGCGCAGTGGCGTAGGGCCCATTCTCCTCCTTCTCCTGGGGATACTTGGCTTGTTCGGCCTCAGTTTTGCCTACCTGATTGAGCAGGATGAGTCTCTCTGTCTGATCCGTAGGGCTTTGTGGGGTCTCCTTTTTGCTGTCTGCTTCTCCTGCCTGTTGGTTCAGGGGGTTCGTCTGCGCAGGCTTGGCCGGGAACGACGAAGCCCCGGCGGATGTGCTCTAACAGGTCTGGCATTAGGTCTGAGTGCCGTGCAGGGCATCATTGCCGCTGAGTGGCTACTTCTGACCGTGCTGAGGGAAGGTAGAGCAGCCTGTCAGTACATGCCTTTGGACTTCTCATTAGCCTGCAGCTACGTGCTAGCCCTACTTCTCGCTGCCCTTACTGCCGCCTCCTTGGCCCTGTGTGGAAAAACACGTCAGTGGCGCTGCAATGCTGTCTGGCTGCTGGTGACATGCCTGCTGTCATTGCTGCTGTGGGTGGCATGGGTGGGCTTCTATCTGTATGGTAACGACTGGCTCGGCAGGTCCCCAGAGTGGAACGACCCCGCACTGGCGATAGCCTTGGTGGCTCAGGGCTGGCTCCTGCTGATCTTCCATGCTATTCCCGAATCCCACATCTGCTTGAGACCCCCACCGCAACCCACCGCCCCAGACTACTTTGACACATCCCAGAACTCAACACGGATGAGGGAGACGAGCTTTGATGAAGACATCCCTCTGTCTCACCGGCAGTTTGTGGAGAACCAGGGCTATGGATACAACGACGAGAACACAGCAGGTACACCACCGTTCAGTATTCTAGAGAGCATCATTTGTGTGGGCAGCTTGTAGGACGAATGTAGGCCAAAGTGAAAAATGAAACTCCAGGAAAGGTTTGCCTGAGAGCCTAGAAATAGGTGTTGGAGGAACATTTCTGTTGCGTAGGATGTGTTTCAGGAGGAAAAGCAAAGTGATGAGTCAAAATGAGTAATCTATATTCCCCTGCTAGGCTTGAGGAGCGGTGGCAATGCTGGCCAACACAACAGTAACACGGGTGCCAGGCCCAGTGCTCCCTTCCGCAGCAACGTCTACCAGCCCACAGAGATGACCATGATCCTGAACGGGGGAGCGGTGAGTACATCTTCCCAGTCACAGGTACACGCCGCTTACACGCCGTTGTTACACTCCATCATGCCGACCAGACTGCATGTACGTTAGTTCCTTATGGCTCATGCGTCATTGCACAAGGAGAGAGAGGTGTGTGCTTGCATGCTCATGTCTCTGCAAATGCATGGACTGGTTTGGTCGCTCATCACTCAAACTCACAAAGTGATTTGTGTGAGTGATTGTGAGGGGGCCTCAGTGTCTTTAACTCGCCCATTAATTTTATTTATTTGTTGAGTGATGCAAATGCCTGCTGGACAGTAATGTCAAGAGGAGGGTACATTCTGGCTGGCAGAGGATGACCACTTTCATAGATGATTTTCCGTGAAGTCCAAAATTATTCAAACCCTGGCAGGTTTAGGTACAGAGAAATCTTTTAATTTTTTAAACACATTTCTTTTTACTTGAAGTAATATTCAAATTTGGATTTGTCCAGTCAGAGAGCAGATTTAATTTTTGACAAAGAATCTGTGGTAGGAGCTAAAGATTAGGGTGATGGCAAAGAGCTCTTCCAATCTCAAAGACTTGGAGCTCATCACCAAAGATAAATTGTCAAAACACCAGTGGAAATAATGCAAAAAGTCGGTTCACAGCTATAAGAAGGATTTGATAGATAAGGGTCTAAGAACTTTCACAAGCAATATTTTGACACAATGTATACAAGACTGTTTTATATTTTTTGACATTTAAACTCCTTTTGTTTTGCTTATTCTTTGAGAAATACCCGTCTCATTTCCTATCAGAAACCAAGTTCTTGGTTGACAAAAATAATTTAAAATCCAAATCTGCCAGTGGTTTGAATAATTTGGGATTTAACTATAGGTTCCCTACACAACAGCGCTATAACTGAAATCCTTCATCAGTAACCTCCTAACTATTGTTTAAATAGTTTACAAAATATTACTAACTAATGCATTAGCAGTACTGATTTTACCGATTTAACCTGCTTTGTATTAAGGAATATAAATACATGTTTGCTAACAAATATTTTATGATGTGCAAAAAAAACCCCCAAAGAAAATCACTTAAATGTATGATAAATTCAAAAACAAAGATTGCATTCAATAAGCCTTTAGTTAAGCCCAAATATTCTTTAGTCTGGAGGCAAAGTTTTCGTCTAAAACTTTAAGCTAGTGTAAAGAACCAGGGGAAATACAGCATTTTGCAATGCAGCTAACCCTTTTAGCAAACATGATGTTTCCAGGCTGTTTATCATTTACACACCAATTTCATTTCATCCACAGGTGCCCTCTGCTCCTCCCACCTACACTGGCAGGCAGCTGTGGTGAACGAGAGGAAAGACGATGTTTGATGGAAAATGGCGAGAAGAAGAGGATGGAGGGAGGAAGGGGTCCAAGACTGTTTGGGTGGGGCAGGCATCTAGTTGGACTGGACTTTAGGCTTGTGTGCCTGCAGGGCCCTTCCATGTATAAACTTTATCACTGACTGTGTGCCAAACAATTATGGAATGAATGTGAGTGAGACTGAGAGAGGGCCGCATATGGAGGACAGAGCTAAAACTTTTCTAGTCAATAAGTATTTATGGAAGAGTTGCAAAACTTGAACTGAAATGTGTCCAGTATGATAGTGGCCAAACAGAACTCACAATATTATCTGAAATTATTATAATTATTATTATTATTATTATTATTATTACAATACATTATCTCTCTTTTTTGGTATGATTGGTTCCGTTGACACTCCAGCACTGATCTCCAGCATCTTTGAAAACTGTGAAAGCAAACTTCGTCCTGTTCTAGCTCTTACCCTGTCAGGAGCAATGTTTTTTCTGCTTTACGGTGCTGGCATTGAAGCGGAAACCTTTAACTCTGTCCTCCATCCATTCACACTGTAAGGGTTGAGCCAGAGTGCCGCTCTCTTAAAAACAAGTCACCCTCTGTTGGTGTCTATATATGGGAATGAGTGTGTTTGTGTGATCTGTACAGCTCTCACACTCCAAACCCTCCTCCTCCTCCTTTGGACTGTTAGCCCTGGCCTTTTCCCCTCCTCTTCCCTGCACTGTCTACAACACATAACTCTCCTCACCTTGCGTCATCATCCCACTTGCATGGACACATTGCGAATACAAACTGTGAAGCCTGAAATATAAAGGGGACAGTTACATGAAGTGAGCACAGACACGACAAAAGTAAATCTGGAGGGCCTTACCCATCATGCTGCTATTGAACCGCTACTAGAGATTTGAAAAAAAAAAAAAAAAAAAAAAAAAAAAAAAAGCATTGCGGATGTGTATTGCCCAATGAAGTTTTACTAGGTCAAAAGGGGCGGTGACCCATTGGGAAAATGGTACAGCGTGAGACAAA
>CAEFZX010008775.1:0-91662 GCA_903066825.1 Alfaro cultratus
TGCTACTTTGCATTTAGGTGTGAAACCTTATGCTTGCACCATGTGTGACAAGAGGTTTTTTCAACGCTACCACCTGGCGAGACACAGCCTCACTCATATGGGTATGCGTTCGCCCACCTTACCCATGTCACTAAGATCAAACTGTGTTTATGTTTCATCAGATGTTCACCCAGCAAGCTTACGTAGTAATCTATATTCTCTCAAGCTGAATATTAAAGCAGACCTTTATAGATGACAGGATACAGGACTGCAACATCATCAGCTCATGTGATGTGTTAAATTGTGGACTTGAATTGGTTCATATAGTTTGATGTGTTCTTTAATAAAATCGGGTACAATTTTCTTGGAAAACACTAAAAAAAAACAAAAAACAATCCCCTTCAATTATTGTGGTTAACAACCCATCAATTTCGTCTATATGTTTAAAGTGTCATGCTTATTGATGGATTGTGAACACAAGCTCAGACAGTTTTGTATATAATACTTTAATGCTCTGCGTTTAGGTGTGAAACCTTTTGCTTGTACCATGTGTGACATGAGGTTTGTCCAGCGTTACCACCTGGCAAGACACAGCCTCACTCATACTGGTACGCCTCGCCCTCTCACAATATACAGGACACCGTTACTTTAAATCAGCATCAAAAGTGTTTCCAGATTCTAGGGATGGGTGATATGGACATTTTCACTATATCTTATGGTGTTTATTTCAATGAAGGTGGAAGGGATGAGAAGTCTCAAAGATTTCATTGCATTTGGTTTTCTATAAATATGTGACTGTATATAGAAAGGGACCTACAGGCACAGATGGCTCTAAATATCTAATTAACCCATTATCAATTAGACTATTTCAGTACACTACTACATCAAGTATTGCAACGGAAATGCAGAAGAGTACACAATGCACCTTTAAACATTTGAGATGCACCATTTATTGATGGCCAGGGTGGGTGATTTGGTAATATCAGATCATATAATCTATTAGGCACATTCTGTACACCGCTGTTCTATGCTCAGACTCTCAGGTTTTGCTTCATTAACTTACTTTTAAGCAGCAAGAGTGAGAACTATCAGTGGTAAAGTGGTGTTTTTACCTTTTTAATTTAATATAAAGTCATTAACTTTGGCTAAGTGATCTGTAGCGGAGTGTATTTCAATAATAAAGTACAATTGTACTCGACATAGGTTAGCTAAATTTAACCTGGATGAAAATCTATTCAAAAATGTTTTTGCCAAAAATGCTCGTCTTTCCTGTGAAAAAGTTGTTTGCACATTATGAATGTTACAGATTCACCAAGAAATTATGATCAAACTTGGACAATTTCAACAATTTCATGATCTGCCCTGATCTACCAGTCATAAATTCTCTAAAGTCCAGTGAACGCACCACACCTAAACACAACCAACAACTCTGTGCAACTTGTTTCCATGGGATGAAGACTGAACATTTGCTGTTTTCATTACCAGTTGGCATCAGAAACGATATTGAATGAAACAGAGAAGTAAGACGGTGTTTAAATTGAAACTTTTTTCATAATATGTTGATAAATGTCTGCAGTCCATTCAAGCTGTGGGAGAGTAAGACTTTTGGTAGATAACAGGAAGGCTGAAAAATGACCTGCAGTTGGTTTATTTTGTCTTTTTGAGCTTCCAGCCTCTGCCTGTCATGAAACATGTCCGATTTAAATATGATTAAATCAATTTTGAAATGTCTGAGTTGAGGTGTTCCCTTATAGTCATTTGCAGCTACTATTGCTAACTGTACTAATTGTTAATCTAAGATACTAAAGAGAAGAGTGTAATAGATCAACACTTTATAAATGTTTTAATTGGTCAAGCCCTGCTCTGTCACACATTGATGTTGTCTCTGCTCCAAATATAAATGACTGCTCATTTAAGAAGTCCTTAAAGATGCTTCCTGTTATTAGCGAGAAATCAGAATAACCTGAAATCTGTATAGGTTGGTGAAACGTTTACAAAAACCAGAGCTACACGATAGATCTTTCTAGATTTTGAAGTGTAAAATATAAATAAATGCCATATTGTCCATCCCTAAATGGATCCGCTAGTGGATAAAATAGTTTCCAACAGCAGAAGCATCAATTTGAATTATTCTAATCTAAAACATAATCGGTTAGATTGTTTACTTAGGATATGGTAAACGAACAACACCATGTTGTCATCCCTACTGGTATGCACACCTCTTTAAATTCATAAGTAATTTGGCAAAAACAACTTGGCTCCTGTGAAACATTTGGCGTGTTAAACTCAGTGTCCATCAAATAGACAAAAATATCAACATCTGGTCTGTGCGTTTAAAACTCTTATTAGTTTGCTTTGTTTTTCTATGATGGTAAGAAAAGTCTTGCTTTGTTTTAGATGAATTTTACCACGTTCAATGACTGACGATATAGTAACAATTTGATGACCTTCACGTGAATTATTTAGAGGAAAAATATTCACTTCTGTTGAAACGTTTAAGCTTCTCTTTTACTTGATAAGTTACTAACACAACACACACAAATGATTGTGGTGCTTTCAAGTTAGTAATTTTAACTCCTCGTGTCATAAAGAGCAAACTTTATCAACTTGTAAAGGAAGTACAGTGGTCAGTTTAGTTTTTTGCTGCTGACTAGTGTACCCTAAAGTTAACATGTGAAACGTGTATATACATATTTTTCTTTGTGTTGCATGACTTGGAAAATGTGTAGTTAAGTAATAATAATTTAGATATTTTTGTTGAAGAATGGAAATGAGAGCTGAAGTGATATAATAGTAATATTGCTACTTTGCATTTAGGTGTGAAACCTTATGCTTGCACCATGTGTGACAAGAGGTTTTTTCAACGCTACCACCTGGCGAGACACAGCCTCACTCATATGGGTATGCGTCCGCCCACCTTACCCATATCACTGAGATCAGCTTGTTCATACATTTTGAAGTTTCAATTATCTCAGACAATTGATATTTCTGTGAAAGTAAGGGACACTTTTGCTTGTTTTTTTTTTGTTTTTTTAACTCTGGTGCACTGTGTGTTAAAGTGACATATAAGACCAGGACTAAATATATCATCAGCTCATGGGATGTGTTTAGAAGTGGATACATAATTTGACAAAAAAACAAAACAATGTTAATCACATTCAGACAAATTTAGAGCATACATAACTGATCGTTTTAAACAATTGAGAAGTGGTTAACAACCCATCAATTGTAAATACAAGTTTCAAGTACATTTCTGATTGATGGATTGTGAAACGTGAAGTAAAAGCCCTGAAATTAATGTGTTGATGCTCTGCGTTTAGGTGTGAAACCTTTTGCTTGCACCATTTGTGACATGAGGTTTGTTCAGCGTTACCACCTGGCAAGACACAGCCTCACTCATACTGGTACGCCTCAGTGCACCTGACCTATTGCATCGTCTACAGTACTGTGCAAATGTTTTCGGCTCAAGGGTTGATATTTTTAAGCAGTAAGACTGACGCTGGTAACTATTGATAGGAAGCTAAGTACAGGGAAGGAAGACAACCTGCTAGAAGCTGCAGGTAGAGGCATGCTCGTTTGATCGAATGGCCCAATCAAAGTCCAGACCTAGATCTCATTGAGAATCTGTGGCAAGACTTGAAAACCTCTTTCCAGATGCTGAAATTCTTAAGAGCAATGTTTGTTTGTTTTTTCTTTTACAATAATGAGCATCTTTAAGTAGTTATATTGTATAAATTCCAAACAAAAAAAGTAAAATGTCTGGTTCTAACTTGACAAAATGTTGAAAATTTGAAGAGCCAAGTTCCCTAATGTATTGTCTTTACACGTTTTCTGTAGTCTTTGGTTTATATTTCCCATTTTTACCAGAATGTAAATGGAGGAATGGCCCAAGACTGTTGCACAGTACTGTAGCCTCATGTTAAAATATTAATCAGCCATTTTAGTTCCATGAATGCTTATATTAAAACGACAAAATGCACATTACATTCCTGTGTAGGATGAATTCCCTTTTGCAGGGCTAGCTTGAGCTTAAACCCTGTCTGTCTTGCACTTGTGGGTGGTAGGGCTAATATATTGCTCTGTGTGTGTAGGGGTGAAGCCGTTTGCTTGTTCCATGTGTGACATGAGGTTTATTCAGCGTAACCACCTGGAGAGACACAGCCTCACTCATACGGGTATGCGTTCCTCTGCCGAGCCCCTGTTACCCAGAAAAGGCACCGGTGCATGAACAACAAACTCGAGTTTGGATTGTTAAGTCATTTGATGGGATGTTGAACCAGCCTAAAAGAAACTCGCCCCAGTTTTGTGGGGCCTCTGTGTTGCTTAGATCTGGGCCATGAAATTGAGAAACTCCACTCTGATCTACACATAATGAGTTGATGACGAGGCCTTTTTAGAAAAGCAGCTCAAAGTACTCTGACATTGAATAGAAGAGTTATTTCCCCCTGGACTGATATAAGTGTTGGCCATTTATTCTCTTAAGAAATCTAAATTAACACTCTTGCCATTTTGCTGACTCAAGACTCTAAGACTGATGCATTGACTGTGTATTTGTGTGCTCTTCCAGGAGAGAAGCCATTTGCATGTGACATGTGTGATATGAGGTTTATTCAGCGCTACCACCTTGAGAGACACAAGCGCGTTCACAGTGGGGAGAAGCCTTATCAGTGCGAAAGGTGCCAGCAGGTAGGTCTGACTGAACAGGAAGCAAAACCTTTTCAAATCCAGTGATATATGACTAATGATAATAATAATAATGCATCTTATCTATAGTTCCCTTTCTTGCAATTTCCAGTGGCTAAAAATGGGGAAAGCAATTACAATGGATAAAACAGAAGAGATTTAAATAAACATCTACGAAAGTGAACCAAAAGACCTTTTTAACACACTCAGTTTAATGTATTTTATTAATTTTTATTACCAAAAAAAATGAAAAGAAGCTGAATCATTTAATATAACCCTTTATTTTCCTTTTTTTTATGAAAATGGAAAACATAACCAGGGAATTAGAGGAAAACGAATAAGAAGGAATAATTAAGTCTCAACAGTTAGTTATTTTAAAAAATATGGCTTAATAAATCATAAGGCTTAAGATTTCAGAGAAAAAAAAATCTAATGAAAAATGAAACTTGCACAACATATCTTATGCATCAAAAACAAACACGCGTACAATTGTGCAAAAGAAATTAAGAGACCAACGAAGGTTAGAATTGGACCCGATTGTTGATTTTCATAAAAACTCAATTTTCAGTAAGTCAACACTTTTGAAACTGGATAGACTTTGGAAACATACAAATTTTTAACTTTAAATGATTTTTGATCAAGTTTTGTGCTGTGTGTTAGTGGAAGACAGATTTATCTAATATTTCCCTTTTCTGTCTTTCGAAGAACTTTTCACGCACAGACCGTCTGCTGCGACATCGGCGGTTGTGCCAGGGCCGCAGCGTAGCCAAAGTAGAGAACCAGCCATGCTGCGAACCACGCCCATATCAGCAGGAGCCCCCGCCTGCGCCGCCAACCTGGAGCCCCCTGCACCCACCTCCGGGACGGCTGGCGGTCTGACATTACGCCTTCCCGGGATCCATAACTACAGCGGAGATGGGACAAGCCGCAGGGTTTCCTCCTCTCGCCTCTGTGCAGAGTGGCGCCACATTCTAGCGCAAACCGCTCTCTCAGCTCCAGTCCTGGGATTATTAATGACAGTGGGGCAATTTTTTATTTTTCTTCTTTTTTTTTTTTTTTTTTTTAATTTACATTTCACTGTGTTCCCTTTTCTTCCCTGTTTTTTATTTTAAATGATACTCTTTTCTGTGATGAACAGTGGTCAATGGTCCTGTTTTGTACATTTTTGTTCCCAAGAAAAAAGTGGTTTTTATTGTTCAAACAAACTGCATTTGGTGGTACTCCTCGGGAAGGGAACTGGATATTGTTTGTCCTAATGTTTTTGCAAAAAAAAAAAAAATGGTGGAAAAATACTATCGGAGCAACTTGGTAATTTTTTTTTTTTTTTCCTCTTAAGTGGCCCATTTTGCCTCAAAAGAATCGTCACTCAGGTTTAATCGGTAAAACTGAGTTTTCCCTCCAGGTCGAGCGTGGAAGCTCCGCGTCATTGGGACCACAGTTTGCCTTTCGGTGCTGCTTATCAAGAAGTTTTTACTGGAAGCATCGACTGGCACCTTCAGTGTTTTGATACACTAAATTCTGTTGACTCGATCAGCAGGGAAGGCCCAGTTTTAATCGGTGTAAATAATTGAAAATGTATATTAATCTAGATTGGACTTGAGTGTTGTCTTTTTATGTGTGAAATGGGCCAAAATAAGAGTAAAAATGGAGTTCAGATACAGTCTGTCGAGTCCTGAGGGAAGCTGTTTGTCTAAGATAATATTTGTAAACCAGATCAATTTTTTGTGTCGACTCACGAGTTTCAGAGGACAGCAGTGTAACAGTACTTCTTCCACAATTACTGTCCATTCACCTGTGTGTATATACTGAGATCTCCAGTGCTGTGTCAGAAAAATGTCTCTCCCAGAGTTTGGGTGGAAACCGGTGCAGGTCGGCCTCCTCGAGTCTCACTGTTTGTACAGCTCGTCACATTGTGAGATTAGCAGCAGTATACAGAATATTGTGGCCTTAGTATGTTTTTTTTTTTTTTTTTTTTTTATTTTGTTTGTTGCCTTTTATTTTTCTGCTGTGTTTTAGGCTGTGGTTGAGATACATTTACCAGCCTTTCTTTTTTTTGTCTTTTGTTTTAAAATGACTAAGCTCTCAGTTGTTGAATGCTGAAAGCTTCGGAAAACAGATTTCATCTTTCTGATGAAAATTTTAGGTCATTATACCTGCTAATTTTGTAACACGGCATACTGTCCTGAAGGTAGTGCTCAGCGGTTTTTAACAAATAGCTTTTTTTTTCAGATATGTGACCGGTGTGTAAATGTTTATCATGTCATTGGGTTTAGCCTTAAGTTTGAAATACACGAGTTATTGTACTAAATGCCGCCGTAATAACTGGGTTTCTTCTGTGCATCATGAACTTTGGAGGGAATCTTTTCAAGCGGCCAATCAGCTGCTGGTCGTGTTTCTCAGCCCCGCTGTTACCGAGCAGCTTCTGGCGCTGAAACGTCAGCGCTAGACGGAGAAGTGCTGCGTCCAGGCAACCTGTTTAACCTGTATTGTACCGATCTGGACGACATGCTGTTGAAGCCATTAACCAAATGTGGAAGCTTTCTGCGGCCTCTGTATTTGCTTCAATGTGTCAGAATTGTAAGAAAATTGGGATGTTTTTTTTTTTGTTTGTTTTTATAAAGACAAAGTTGTGCAGCTGGTAAAGTGTTCACAGAGAAAAGGTTCAGTTTTAAGTGAATTGATTTGGCTGAAATTATGGCAGAGAAAAAGAGCCAAGTTTAAAGAAATGCAGTAATTTGCTTTGGAAACACTATTCCCAGCCTGTGGAAGGACTTCACTGGCGGGTGCACATATAAAAAAAAATGCAAAAGGGCAATACAGTATGTAGATGTTGCTTGTTAATATTTGTCATTTATTGTTTTTAGTATTATCTTTTCCATCATTAAAACGCAATAGAATCCTTCCATCCCAGATCTCGTTATGAGGTTTTGTTTTTCAAAGGAAGGGTTAGCGCGTCACATTTTTATGATTGTTTTAAGGACCTTTTTTTATTATTCAGATGAAATTGTACACTGGAATGAAATGGAAAAACATGGAAATTTGATTTCTTTTTTTTATTCCTTTCAGTCTGTCTTAGATATTAGGCTTTGACAAGTTTGTTTTCTCTTTGACACAGAAGGCGAACAGAAAGATTTGGATCAGTACAGTTGGGAGCCCAGTATGTTCTGTAATTTTGACATTATATGATGTAGTATCACAGGAAAATGTTTGCTTTTCTTATACAAAGTCCCTGGTATTTGTAGTAAATTATATTGATAATGGTATTAGATGAACAACAGCATAACAGTAGCTATCACAGATTAGTTGTTTTTCTTTATTAGTCTTGCATGCAGAGTTACGGTCCTCAGTTAAGATAGGATCTCTATTGATTATTTTGTGTAGGAAAAAGTGCATAAGAATAACTTCCTAAAAAAATTTACAATGAATTATTGTAAAAATGGGCTAACTAATATGTACCCTTGTGATCCAATTAGTTTCAGCTGTATGAAAATCAGAGGAGAGGCTTCTTACTATTATGCTAAAATAAAGAATTTGTAAAGGACTTGCTGTTTTTTTATTTATTTTTATTATTATTATTAATGAAACTGAAAGTCAAATGTGCCAAAGCATATATGATCCCTGTTTTGTCTTACACCGGTATGAAGATGTACAAGTCTAATCTTCACAAGGTTACTATGCAGTCTTGAATTCCTGGATAAATAAGGAGATGCATGGGAAATAGAAAGTGCGGTATTTTCTTTGTCTATTCTCGGCGTGATTCACTGTTGGTATGACATCGTAATGTTCACCTGGACCGTCGGTGTCAAACTCCAGTCCTTGAGGGAGAGTATCTTGTAGCTTTTAGATTGGTGGTTCCTGATCCAACACACCTCAAGTGGCTGAATCACCTCCACAGCATGCAGCCAGGTTCTAATGACCTCATTATTTCATTTATATGTATTTAAGCAGAGATGTGTTCAAGTTAGAGGAGAGTCTCTAAATGTTGGTGGGTTTTTCTGTGCTGAAACACTTTTTTACATGCTGCCATCCCAGGGTGACTTCTGCAGCAGTAGCAGCTCCACTCCTTAGTTGAATCCTCCGTGGGAGACTGTCCTTGACTTTCTTGGACACCCTATATGTTTCAAAAGACCCCTCTTGGCTAGATTGGACTGCAGTCTAATTAGCAGCAACCACTCTGTTCTTCATCCAGATTAAGATGAGGGGTACCAGCTGCTCTGTCCTTGTTTGGCTTATTAGCAGATCATATTTAGGGTTTAAACATGATCGGTGGTGATGGTAATTACATTAATTTTGCAAAGAATTGCAGTCTAACCTCTTAAAGCAACCTAGACTCAACGCTAAATGCCTTCAAAAGAACAAATACAGTAAAGTTGGTGGGCCAAGAGGGAAAGACGGCTGTAATTACGCAAATATTCCTGTAGGTGGCACCAACACATTCTGTGTGAAATGCAGCAACAGAGGAAGAAACTGTTGCGACTCTTTGTGTTCTGGTTTTAAGCTGTGATCCATAAAAATAGCGACTTATTGAAATATGTTGGACGGCAGCATGTCTGGGAATGAACCGGGGCTCTCAGCTTTACAGAACCGGGTCTCTGAGCCCGCAGATGGGACCCCCTCCTCCAGGTTCCTGCAGGTCGAGCAGGAGCTGAACGCCCTCCTCCGGGGGCTCACCTTCGGAGAGCCCGTCCGCTACATCTACAACCCGCTGGAGTACGCCTGGGACACCCACCGCTGCTACGTGGAGAAGTACTGCCGGCCCGGGAAGACGGTCCTGTTCCTGGGGATGAATCCTGGACCTTTCGGCATGGCGCAGACCGGGGTGGGCATCGTCAGCAAGAGTTTGCATTTAACCTGCTCTGCAAAACTGTTGTACCAAACTGTAAGGTGTTTTATTGGAGTTTTATGTTAACAACCAAAAATACGATAACCGTGCAGCAGAAATCTCAAAAGTGTGGTGTGCATTTTTGTTCACCTTCCAAAACTTTGATTCCCCAAAATAAAATACAATTCAACCAATTAACTGCAGAAGCCGACTAATCAGTGAATAGGCTATTTGGGTGCACAATGCGCTGTTCACATCTGAAATTTAAAGAGTATGGTACAGTTGCTATCAGAGAGGCCAGCTAAGGAACCTAAACTAGAGAAACGGGCCCATGATAACTCTGGAAGAGCTGCAGAGACCCACAGCTTATCTGACAGGGCTTGTTGACAGAACGACTATTATTTTTCTCACAAATCCTGTCTTCATAGATGAGAATTGGAAAATGTCATATTTGGAAAAAAAGCCAAAAGTCCTGTTTTATCACATGTAATGTAAAATAACAGCAAACATGTGGAAAAGGGTGTTAGCGCTGTCAATCACGGTCTCCTATGGTGCTGCTCATCCTACCTCCTCTTCTCCCCATTGCTGTTTGTTGTGCTGCAGCTAACATAGCCTGTTGTGAATTCTCAGTCTAGTTAGCATGGCCACCGATGAAGGCATAAAGGGTTTTTCTGTAATGGTAAGCCATCAACACATTTAGTGGAGGATGATTGGCAGCGCTAAGACCCTCCCCCTGATTCTGATTGGTTGTTTTTGGTTGGAGCGGTAAATTTTTTTCAGATGGCAATAGTAATGCAGGGAGAATGTGGAGGAGATTGATCTTATCACAGATAATCTGTCTCATAATACTCTGTCACAACATTGTGACAGTTTAACAAATATGCAAAAAATTTTTTTTGTTTGTTTTTTGTTTTAAATAAAAGTTAGATATTGCACCGTTAAGGTTCAGTATGAATGATGTGTTTCTGTCTGTTTCAGGTCCCGTTCGGTGAGGTGAAGTCAGTCGTTGATTGGCTGAAGATCTCAGGTGAGGTCGGTCGCCCTGCTGAGGAGCATCCAAAGAGACGGATCCTGGGCCTCGGCTGCACACAAAGCGAAGTGAGCGGCGCTCGCTTTTGGGGTTTCTTCAGAAAGCTGTGCGGCGAGCCCGAGCAGTTCTTCCGCCACTGCTTCGTTCACAATCTGTGCCCACTGATCTTCATGAGCGCCAGCGGGAAGAACTTGACGCCGCCAGAGCTGCCTGCAGCGGAGCGAGAGAAACTGCTGTCCCTGTGTGATGCGGCGCTCTGCAAAGTGGTGGAGGCGCTGGATGTCTCCATGGTGATCGGCGTGGGGAAGGTTGCGGAGCAACGGGCGCGGCGGGCACTGTCTGCCGAGGGTGTAGTTAATGTACGAGTCGAGGGCGTTATGCACCCGTCGCCCAGGAACCCGCTGGCCAATAAGGGCTGGGAGGAAGTGGCTAAAGCCAAGCTGGCGGACCTGGGTGTCCTCCCTCTGCTGAGTAGCAGCTAACGAGCTGCAGATCCAATCTGAAGAGTCATCAGGAGGTGAAGAGCTGCTGAAAAATCCTGCCGCTAATACCTTCCGACCATATGCTGCTCCATATTCAGCTTATCACAAACACCGTCTCTGACCTTCCTCTTTGACCTTCATGTGGAGAAATCTTAACACAAGTCTACACAGTTAGCAGTTCTCCTCTTCAGTAATGACTGCATGAAGTGCATTAAATATTCATCCTCAGAACTACAAAACATCACTGTTTCTGTTGTAGAAACTGTACGTTTCAGGTTTCTTCTTGCTGGTAGATTGCCCACATCTGAGAAGGGAGTTTGGTCTGTCGTTATGCTGAACTTTATGCAGGACTCATGCAACCTGCAAAGGTATGGTATTTTATTTCTGAATGTATTTTGGGCTAAATTGGTACGTAAATAAGAGTAAACAAAAGTATCTGTATTTCCGGACTTGGTTTATAACCCCAGGGTCTAAATATGCCTGCCTGCCTTCCTTGTCTTGCTACCTTTCTGGTGCAGCTACTTCTTTCCTTTTTTGTCTCTTTCCTATCTTCCTTCCATCATTCTACCTTTGTCTCCTACTTCACTTCCTTTGATTGTGTCTTTCATTTGTTCCTACCTTCTTTTGGTTCTTTCGTTGCCCCTGCTGTCCTCGTTTTCTTTCATTTCATTCTGTTATTCTTTCTTCCATTCTTTCCTTTCTTCCTCTCATTCCTTGCATCCTTCCTTTCTTTCTTTTGCTCTTTGTGTCCCTTCTTACTTCCTTCCTTCCATGTTTATGACTTTGCAGCTTTATGTTTTGTAGAAATTTGAGTCGCTCCATTACGTGTAGGGACATAAGCTCTCCATCTGAAGTTTGCCAGTGAACATCTGAATGATTGAGAGTGCATTAAATATTAATCCTCAAAACAGAACCTGTTCTAGTCAGATGAGACCAAAATCCAGTTCTCTGTGTCGGGGCCAAAACATACTGCCGGGGCACAATTCAGTGGGGAATCAAACATTTATTTCTTCCATATATCTGAAGCTCAAGACACTCTGTTCCCCTTTTATATTGTAATGAAAATTACGACAAATATGTAGAAATAAATAATCAGTTAGACTTTAGTTCCAACCAGGTGGTTTATCAACAGATTAAAATGTTATCCACAATGAGCCATTAAATGACTTTTTTACCAAATCAGTTAGCACTACTGACAAACTACTAAAATGGCACCTAAATGTAACCATGGCTACATCTAATATCTAGTATACCGCATTACATCCTGTTGAAAGAAATGTTGCACATGTGAGACGCTATTTTTTATACTTCTGTTTATCTCTTTTGCTATATTTGGTTTGTTTTCATAACGTATTGGTTGTTTCCCTCAGGTCTGTCTTAGGGTTCTGTGTCTTTCAGGGTTTTTGCTACTAAAATAAAAACACTCCTGTCTACAAACAACTGTTAAATCTTTTCTTAATATTTTGTTTGCTGAAAAATATAAAAGTCATTAAAAAAAATTCTATTGTTACCTGTTATTCAGCATGTTTTTTGCCACTTAGTATAAATATTTTCGCAGTATGTTAAACAAGCACAAACCTAGTTTGAAAATATTTATAACAGGAAGGCTGAAAAGTGAACTGCAGTTGGTTTATTTTGTCTTTTTGAGCTTCCAGCCTGAATAACTGCCCTGTTTTGAGGCTTGCTGAAGATTAAATTGATTTAATCATCAAAGAATGTTGGCATAGTAACGAAACATTTATTGCCAATTTGTCGGAGGGGTCTAAAATATGTTTTATTAGCTTGCCTTCTTTTTCTCTTGTTTTGGTTATAGATTAATCGTGGAGCGCCGCTGCACTGCCATCTAGCGTCCAACGTGGGAACAACATTTCATCAAAGTCACAGGATATAAATATAGTAAAAAGCCTACAGCTTGCCCTGAACATGAAACTTAAAAATAATGAATTTGCTTGAACAGCAAACATTTTCTATATATACATATATATAGAAAAAAAAGGTTCACATGACTTTAGCTATTTTTGTCCCTTGTTGTTGGTGTCATTTACACAGTGTGACAGTATCTCCCCAGTCCTGCACAGCCTCTGATTATTGCAACATGTCCAAACTACAAGTAGCACACGCTCAGAATATGTTTTCTTTTCTGGGAGTTGAAGTCTTTAGAGCAACTTTGCCCCCTTACCAGCGATGCACTCACTACATCTCCCATAATCCCTTTTGTATCTGAGATGTTTATCTGGACTCCACATGGTCCAGGGGATGTTGTGAAACTCCTGCACCTGACAGAATTGCTCATCACTTTCTCCAGACTGACCGGATCTCTCACGAGGAGCTGAAGGCAGGCGTACATTTCTCAAGAGATTAAGGTCTGATTCATTGTTCATTATCAAAATCTGATATTTAAATTTAAAAAAAAAAGTAGCATTAAGATGAGTTTTAAATTGATTTTTTAAAATTTATAGATTTAAACTAAGCAAGTGTGATATAATTTTAAGTGTTTTGGGTTGAAATTGACATTTTTAAAATATATTTCCTCTGAAACTTTGCTCAAACAAATTTAATAACTTTTTTTTTCCCTGTTAGAAGGATTAGATTGGTTTTTATTGTGAGAAAGTAAAATACTTCTAAGATAACCCATTTCAAAATCTGATTCATAATTTCCATTTTTCCTATTGTTTACTCTTGGCGTATTTAATATGACTTGCAGGTTTTGCTTTAACTCCAACAGACAGTGTGTGTTGGCGTGTGTGTGTGTGTGTGTGTGTGTGTGTGTGTGTGTGTGTGAGCTCCTTGCTTGCTATGAGCACACAGCTGCATTCCTGAGCTCAGCTATCACCTTTCATCAGCTGTTCTCATCCAGAGGGAAACTGGAGCCCATCAAACCAGACCCATGTATGTTTTCTTCCTCAACAGCAGAGCTTCCTGTTACTTATGGATAAACAGCCGGCGGTGGTGTTTCGAAATGTGGGACAGTTGTACTTCCCCCAAACCAGGGTGGAGTGCCATTACAGTCTGACGTCAGAGCATGGGTGGAGCAGCAGTGACTGGATAGGGATTTTTCAGGTATAATGACTCACGTTAGCATCACTTTTTAACCCTTGAGAGAATGATGGAAAGAATCTGCTTCACCCAATTTGTGTTTTACGGGTTGTACTGTGTCTCCTGTTTGGTAGATGGGCTGGTCTTCAGTCAAACAGTATCACACCTACACATGGGCTCTGGTTCCTGAGGGCTACACGGAGGGAACCAGCGTTGACCACTGTGCCGCTTTCCAGGGTACCAATTAAATTTATGAATTACTTACAGCACGTCTCACCACGCTCAGCAACAATATAATCAGACTCTGAATTTGTATCCATGACTCACCAGAGAGTCATGGATACAGAGCTGTATTCATAAAGCACTTTAAAAACAACAAAGTTGACCAAAGTGCAATAAAAACAACTCAACTATAATAACAGTGACTGTAAAAGCGAACACTTCAAGTTGAGTTAAAAATGAGCTTTAAGAGAAGATTCAGTCATATCAACAACAGCTTTTTAAAATTTTTCCACAGGTGAGTCCAAAACTATTCATACCCTTGACAGATTTTTATTGATACTTCTTTCACTTTGTTTTTTGTTATCATTTTAAAGACACCTGCCTCCAACAAAAATGATTAATAATTTGCATAGATTTGGGGCTAAATTGCAACTGTCTACAAAAAAACCAGTAGTTTCTCAATATTCTTCTTTCTCTACCATAATTGATACATTAAGCTTACACAGCATTTTGCTTTTTTTGTAGAGAATAACGTATTTTAAAATATATTTTCTCTGGTGACCGCAAGTTTTTAACTTTGTAAAAGACACACATCTTTCAGAAATGATACATTTGGTGTTGCAAGGTTTAGACATCCAGACTCCTGGCACTGTAATCCATCTATAACAGAACAATAAAAAACAGCTTCTGTACTTAATATTTTATTTATTTTATGAAGATTCAGCCAATGTGAGTACAGTGAAGATGCTTTCTCTCATAGCGCCAAAAAATGAATCAGGCAATATTGTTAGCTTTTTTTGAAACTCTGCACATTTCTCCCCCGTTGTAATATAAGTGATGCATTAAGCTTGTGTGGTCTTCTTAATGTCATAAACTACAAGATGAATTTTGTGTGCATAAAAAATCACAAGGAACATTAAAATGATGTTTTGTATTTTAACAGAAATATGTAAACTATTTTAGCTAAGCAGAACAGGTTTTTAAATACGTAGCTGTGTCAGGAATGCTCGCTGTTACAGGTTTTAAATACTTTTCCACAGTTTCCAATACAAAACCCAAAGAACTGAGATCAACTAAGAATATCCAGCTCAAGAGCTTTTTATCTATTAACCTTTTAATGTTTAGGTTTACCGTATTTGAAACCATAAGTCTGAATATAAACGGTAAAGCTTTATATTTCCTCTGCAGCGTCGTACTTGCCTCGCCCCAGTGCTGTGGAGTACCAGTTTGTTTATGTGGATAAGGTGGGAAAGGTTTGTGCTCGCAGTCGTCCGTTCACGTTCTGTGCCCCAAAGCCACTGGAGGAGCTGGAGACGCTGAAGGAAGAACGGGATGAGGAAGATGGAGAGGAAGAGGAGCTGATGCTGGTCATCCCCAGAGCGCAGCTGCTGCAGGTGAGGGAGGGAAAGTCCAACATCCACTGTGATGATAAACTGTGATGAAGACGCCAACGTTGAGGAATTAGCAAATCCTCTGACTGGTTTCTGTAAAAAGGAATAAACTCTTCCATGTTTGCCTTTACCGTCACCAGAGTCGACTCGAGCAGAGCTTCAAAAAACAGGCGGGCTTGCAGCGCGCTCTGGATGAAGCCAAGAAGGAGGTGGAGACCGAAAAAGAAACCAGCAAAAGAGCAAGACTGGAGTGGGAGACGGAGAGGCAGGCGATGAAGGAGGAGATCACTGAGCTCAGAGACAACCTGAGGCAGAGCTGTGAGATGCTGAAGAGGCTGGAAGAAAAACACACGGTAAGAAGGGCTTGGACACCGAATCACATTCGTTTTTATCCACAAACTGAAACACACTGAACATAAATCCCACAGCAAAACTGTCATGAACACAGAGAAGGTTTCACATTGTGTCACATTACAACCACAAACCTAAATGTATTTCATTGAGATTAAATGTGATATATCAAGACAAAGTTGTCCATAATTGTGAAGTGGAAGGAAATGTTCAGTATATTAGCAGATATTTTAAAAAGTGCAGGAACTGAAACAGTAGAGAGAAAAGACTTCAATAAACTAATGATGTCTCTGGAGGAGCTGCAGAGAGCAGCTCAGCTGATCCTACAAGGACTGTCAGTCTGCCGGCTTTTATGGATGACCAGAAAAACACAAATATGAGAAGTCCCATTTTTATTTCTCCACAAACTTGCAAAAAACAAAGTAACCAAGTGGAAGAATTTGCTTTGTTTAAATCACACTAAGATTGATTTTTTTTGTTTTTGTTTTTTACTCTACATGCAAAATGCTTTGTGAAGTTGAAAACTAATATTTTGCATCATCTTGACCATACCATCACACAAAACGTGGCCATGGCAGCACCTTGCTGAGGATATGATTCTCATAAAAGAGACGCAGTGACTTAAAAACAAAGCTGGAAGCTAAAAAAAAAAAAAAAGAAAAAAAAAAAGAGTTGAAATCTTTGGTGAAATTTCAAATTGAATTTCAGATCTGTTCTGACTAATATTAAGCACAGGAAATGAAAAAAAGTTTCAGTCTCTTTAGGTCCAGATTTAGTATCTATATTGCTCCTAAGACTTAGTTTTGAGTCTAAAAAATAACTTCTTCTTGTAAAGGAAATTTGGAAACCATGCTTCAATTTCCTTCCACTCCTCAGTGTTTGGAAAACTCTTTTCATCCAAAGCTCGCAGCTGTAATGTGACAAAAGGTTTCCAAATGATATTTTCTAAAACACTGTAATCAATCATGTCTTATGCTGAAAGGATGTAAAGTACAGTCAGGAAATTCAGAGCTTTGAACTGAGAAAACTTGTGACTGAAAAGGGCGAGAACCAGCAGCAAGTCCAAGACCTGAGGGATGAGGTGAAGGTTCTGGCTGACAGAGAAGAGCAAGCAAACATGGAGCTGCAAAGGTAAGAGTCTGAAATATTTATGTGACTGCATCTTGTTAATTGCAACTAAAGCTAACTTTATCTTTGTTTTCACAGGTTGAAGGAGAGAGTAAAGAAAATGTCCTCCCAGATGAAACATGATGAGGAAAAAAGGAAATCCCTGCAGGTATGAAACTCTGATGGTAGCTTAGTCACAAAGATGGGCAGCTTTGTGAAAACAACAAGTTACGTTTTACTTTTACTTCAACAATTTCATTATGAAGTATCTCTACTCTTACTTGAGTAAAACCGCTGGATACACTGTGAGAAAAACTGAATGAAAAAAAAACTTGCTTTAAGAAGAAAATCACCAGATACACACACACACACACACGCACGCACACACACACACACACACACACACACACGCGCACACACACACACACCCACACACACACACACACACACACACACACACGCACACGTCTGCAGTTTCTGTTAAAGTTTCATAAATTTTGTATTGAAACTATTTAATTTGGAAAATTTTCATTTGCCTGATTTTGTTATTTTGTTATTATGTTATTTATATAAATGATTTTCATTTTGGTCTTTAAAATAAAATTTTAAAATAAAATTTCCACATAACTTTATATTTTTGTCCATCTGATGATCCCCAAACCTGATTTTTTTGATCAGTTACTCAGTATTTAATACTTTTTACTTTTGAGTAACTTCTTGGATGACTGCTTTTTACGGTTACTTGAGTTAAAATTTGTTGAAGCTACTCTTACTTGTGCACAGTTTTTGAGTGCTCTACCCACCCGCTGTACCTCTGATTGTTTCAGTGAGTCTTCATCTCTTCCCCAGGTGGAAGTGGAGGCCTCGGCTGCAGAGCTGCACAGCCTGCAGGAGCAGCTGGAAGCCAGCGACCATGTAGGCGAAGGCCTGCGCAACGAGCTGCGAGACCTGAGCAACCAACGCAACCACACCCACGCTGAGCTGCACCAAGTCCGCCTCCAGGTGGCGCAGTTCACCCTGCAGCTGTCAGACCAGGACCTGGCCCTCAGGGAGGAGCGGGCCACCTGGGCCCTGGAGAGAGAGGCTTACAGGCATGCAGCAGAGGTGAAGATCCAGCAGGACCTGGTGCAGGGAATGCTTGAGACATACAGTATGTGGAACCAAACATATTCTCAATCCTATTATTGTCATCTTTTGTGTGCAGATTGATAAGAAGAAAGTCCAGGATCTGAGCTGTGAGCTTCAGAGGAAGGAGGAGTGGCTCCAGGAGGAGAGGACTGAACGAGACAACCTGGAGGCAGAGCTCGGGAGAGAAAAAGTGAGCTACCAAAACACAACAAAAGTCAAAACATCAACACACCATCGGCTCCAAACGTGATGGGCGTCGCACATGGTTGCTCTGTTGCTCAGAATGTGTTTCGGAGAAGCATGCCAGAGTTCGGCGCAGTTCTTTTCTTACACGCACGCTGGCAACCAGAGCAAACAGTTCCCGACATGTGATCAGCGGGACAGGAGGCGGGCCATGTCAGATGTCACAGGGTGTGAGGTCGCTGTTCCCCCTGCAGGTGCTGCTGAGCGACGCCAAGCGAGAGCTGCAGGAGCTGAAGGCCGCTCTGAGGAAGGTCCAGAAAGGCAGAGAGCAGGAGCTACTGCACAAGCAGGCAAGGCTTCAACGCCACAAGCAACTCAGGGTTCATTGTGAAACTTCTTCCATTGTCATAGTTTTGCTTGAACGCATTATTCTAAAAATCCTAGTGAAACATGATTCCTGGTTGCCCAGCTTCATCTCCAGATGAAGTGCATCTTCTGCTTATCTGATGCCCAGCATGTAGACTGTGTAGCTAAATATGTCACTTTTAGTAAATAAAATCATTTTTAGTAAATAAACAAATCTTTTTTACAACTAAAATGTTACCAATTTGTGCTTTAAGTCCAGGTGTTAATCTGACTCACAGTGTTAGATTTTCAAAGTAGAAACCTGACATAAACATATAATCTCTAGTAGCAATTCAGAAATAGTAATTTACTATCAAACATGAAATATGATCAGCAAAAGTTTAGCTTTATACAGTTTGGGCCTGTTTTTAATTTGAAATAAATAAATTAGCTATAATGTGTCGCGTGTTAAAGTAGGTAAACTTGCTGCACACATGTTCCAGTTTACACTTTGTAATTGCTTTTAACTGAGTTGAATATCTGAGTTAAAATAGTCACCTAAAACCAAATCTTCTTTGCAAAACTTTCTGCATGCTGTTTTTGTTGTGTGTGTGTGTGTGTGTGTGTGTGTGTGTTTTCTCCACTTACAGAGATATTATTCCAATCTTTTTTGTCTTACTGTGATAATCTGTATGACTGAAACCTTCCAGGATTTGGTGACTTGCATTCGGCAGCTGGAGATGAAGTTGGGCATCAGGGAAGAAACGAACCCAAACAACACAGAAGTTAAATGTATCTGTAAGTATGGATAAGGATTTTCATGAACCGGACCGGTAACTTTATTCTAAGGAGAATTAAAATAAGGAATATTTTGAAACAGCTCCAGGTTCTTCATCTGAGAAAGGGGATTTTGCTCCATCAGCTGCTCCCAGATCTGCTTCTTCATCTTCCTGCCAGGAGAAAAGCTCCACCTCTGAGATCCCAGCTGAGACTCTGAGCCAAAGCGAAGGTGAAAAGTTGTCCGTTGACTCACAGGTACGCCCGCCTGCCTGCTCAGCCCTAAACCAAACAACCATTAACAGCGCCTGCATTAGGGATTGACCCACTCTGTGTGGGTAAATATTAGATTGTTGTCTCAAGAGATTCCTGCAGCTCTGCTGTGTCATGAGTGTTTGCTCCAGTTTCATTGTTGAACATCCGGGTTTATGTTTGCTGCAGAAACAGGCCGGGGCAAGACAATCTGTCTGCAGGGATGGTGTGAATAAATTAGACGAAAGCAAACTGTGTGTAATAAGAAAAATCATAAAATAACCAGAAATAACTAGGCTGTTAATATTCAAATGTAAATCATGTAACTGAGCACAGAAGAGACATATTTGCAAGGGAGACATGTTTATTTTCTAACTGAAAGGAGATTACATTTTTAATTTAGTAATCATGCAGGGTAAATGCTTCATTATGTGTTTGGATTATTTTGTTTTTACTGCCAAGGCTGCCACCCCCCTTGTGTTGTCTTATGCTATAGCAAGTTAACTAGACAAACTCCAAGCGTCAGGAAAGAACATCATATTGTTGGAATGCCACCAATAATTTCATTATCTGCAGTACTGTTGAAGAGGAGGAGCGAAATAAAAACAGCATATCCAATAATAAAAATGTTTGTTTTTCCTTTATATGCTGCAGCACAGCTGGCTGCTATGTTAAATTAGAAAGTAGAAAGTTAAATTATAATGAGAAATCACTTCAGAAATGTGTAATGAGTCACGTCCTCCTGTGTTTGACATGCAGAAATAATTTTTAGTTTTCAATGTGGCACATAAAAGTCATATTTTCCTGGAAGCTGGTAAATCCAACCCTGGAAATACTGGTCGGCACCACAGGCTCTGGCTCAAGTTTTTTTTTTTTTTCTTTGGTCTGTGAAATCAGGATGAAAAATCTCAGCTCAGCAAACCCCAAACCGGCGAAGCGAAGCAGCTGATCCTGCCTGAACTCGTCAACCCCGTCTTGAGGTGAGGAGAGTCCAGCCACACCGAGCACTGCTCCCAATATCCTGTCTTACACAGGCTGAAACACATCAGAGTGGAAATGTACACCGTGCTGATGAGAACTTATATATATTATTTATGTCATATTTAATTTGCGGCTTTGGATTTGCTTGAACCATTCTTTTTCAAGATCAAATGATGCATACAACTCAAATGATTAAAAAAAACAAACAAGAAATGGCAGCACAAGTTTTAATTATTAACAAATATATGCACACAGCCCACTTTGCACCTGAACTACATGCTTTTTGCAGTCATCAGTAATCTTCCACCATATTTATTCCTGGATATTTAACAGGAGGATTTTATAAAATTAACCTTTTTGAGCTTCATGTCGCGTTATAATGTTACTCCTTCATCTGAAACAGACCTGGAGTGTTGCTTTGTTTCTCTTATGCATGTGGAGTTATGATGACGCGCTGAAGGTGAAGTGTCGGAAAAAGTAGGAATTTATTAAACAGACTCAGGCCCAATTTCAATGCATCAAGTTGCAAAGTCGACATATGCAGCATTTTTATAAAAACTGAAGCGAACATAGTTACTTGATTGTGCTATAAAATAGCACCATGCGCTTGGAAAATACATAACACTGCCTTTTTGACTGGTTCATGACAGATTAGAAGAGTTAAATTAAGTTCATGAGTCCATAACCTCTCACCAAGTCGAGGTCAGAGTCTTCCAGAAGCCTGTTTTGTTCAAACCTTCATCAGTTTTGATGTGTGTTTTGGATTGATGTCCTGTTGGAGCACAGGTTTCAATTACGTGACTCAAACTATCGGATTAAAATTGGCTGTAATGTCTATGAACAACCCAGGAACCACCAAGCTCAGACTCAAGCCTATCATAACATACGTCACTGTCCCCACTGACGCCGGCCGCACATCACCACGGACCGAGAGGGTGCAGGCATGAAGCTCTGCTTCAACACTCTGAAGCTTGATTAAAGTTTGCAGCTGCCCGCATGGACGAGTCAAATGCCTTCTGGAGGAAAGTTTTATGGTCAGAGAAGAGAAAGATTGAGTGATTAGGCCACAAAGACAAGAGTCAGGGTGAAATTTCTAAATGTAAGAATACTGTAGCAGTTGTCAGACATGGTGGTGGGAGCATCATGCTGAGGGTTTGTTTGATGCACTTCACAAAGATGAAGGAATAATGAGTGAGGACTACCTATAAACTACAACTAGAGGGCTGAAATGTGGACATGTTGGGTTTCCCAACAGGACAATGGTCCTAACCTGGACTTTTAATGGGTAAAACAGGTTAACTGATCTGATCCCTGATTTCTGATGCTTAGAAATGTGCTGAGCTGGGTTTAAAAGCCATGTCCATGCCTGGAAACCAAGCAGGCATAATGAGCTGCACCATTTCTAATGAGAAGAGTTGATACTTTCCAGCCAGGCTGGAAAAACTGTGCAGTTGATTTTCCTTCCAGGGAACATTTCACCAGTGAGTCGTCAGAGACATTAAGTACACATTAAAAATAACACAAGCAGTAAATAACTGTGTTTGTATTTAGGAAAAACTGTTCAACTAAATCATCAAAAGGCCTAAATGATTGTGAAGCTGCTGCCCACGGTGACGGAGGTGTACCACAAATTAAAACAGCGATTCATTTAAAATCAGCTGCAAATGTAAAAGTTTGTTCTCTATTACAATATTGTTTGATTGCATGTTCTGTGAAACTTTCATCTGTTTTCTCTGCAGTGAGCTGGCTGACTCCCCAATGTGGTAACAGAACAAGGAGCAAGCAGCTTTGGTGCCACTAATGTTTATTTGAATCCAAACTAAACAAAGAGCATTTAGTTAGCATTTGTTTCTTATATTTGTGAAAATGCACTTTAATTTATTTTTTTTTCCTGAGTGGTCAATCATGTTGTAGGAAATATTTCTCGTTTTAAGTGCAAACCTCGACTCAGGTTACATGGATTTTAGTACTTGTAATTCAATCCTCTGTGTTCCAGCCTTTAACTTTGCTGTAATGTGAATATGTGGCAAATGTTGTGAGAAATATGCCGTTGGCCTGACTTTCGTACTCTACGTGTTGTTCTGGTGCTATTTTGGCCCCTGGGTTTTGCATGAGAGCACGACTCCTAAACCCGTGTCAAATGTGTGGGCGTGCGATCACGGTCAAGTGTGAAATGGTTTGTTTCAGCTTTCCAAGCACCGAGTCAGGCTGGAGGAACATGAATGCCTGTCTGCAGCGCCGCAGTGTTGGGAAACTGTGTTCAGGGTTCTTAGTAAAATGCTAGCAAGTGTTGTTCGGTTTCTGTGCTTTGTTGACATGATACTGACAGAAAAAAAAGATCCTGATCATTAAAATGATACAGACATCTGCATGATGGAGGTCTTCACTTGACTGGAGTTAAAGCTGCTATTATTATTATTATTATTTCAGGGGAATATTCTCACTTTAAAAAGACTTTATATATATATGTAATTAGTGTGAAAAATCATGTAAAAAAAAAATACATATCTTTTTTTCTTTTTACCAAAATCATTATAAACACATCTATCGCCTCCTTTGTGGTGAAAACTACTCAATTTACAGAGAGAACAGCACTTAGGACATTTGGCCAGGTTGGCACATTTATTTTTCATTTTATTCTGTTATAGAAATAATGTATAAAAATTGCCAAAAAACTATAAAAACTGTTAACAGTTAATAAGCTTATTGTTAAAAAGTTCCTCTTTTTGAATTTTTTTTTTTGTTTTTTGCAAAAGCAATTAAACTTAATTAGGATGTTGTTTAAAAACTGCTCTTTTTGAAATACTGCAAAAACATATAAATTTAATTACCTTTATTTTATTAAAATACCTCTTTATAAAAAAGTGCAAAAACAATTAACTTAGCTCCATGCTTTTTTTAAACTGTAAAAACAATTAAATTTAATTAGCTTAATTTAAAAAACAACAACCTGTTTTTGAAATACTGCATAAACAGTTAACTTTAATTAGCTTTATTTTTTTTCAATTAGCTCTTTATAAAAAACTGTAAAAACAGTTAACCTTAATTATCTTTATTATTTTTTTTTTAAATTGCTCTTTTTTTTAAATTTTTTGGCTGTAGTGGTGTAGTTAGAGCCACTATGGAGGCTCTTAGGAGCCACTTGTGGCTCTGGAGCCGCAGATTGCTGACCTCTGCTTTAGTCCAGAGTCCTGGTTTCTCTGTTTCGCTTTCTTCTTCTCAGCTTTTCTAAAGGATTCAGGTCTGGAGATTGAGATGGACATGGAAGAAAGTTGATTTCGTGTCTGTGGAATAACTTCTGTTAATTAGGTGACATGTTTTGAATCAGTATCCTGCTAAAATCCCCCAAAATAACCCATTTGTTTATTTTAATTGAATTAATAGAAATCAACAACTAGATACAAGCAGTAATTATTAACATAGGTAAAAATGTCCTCAAATAATTATTTTAGGGTGAGATTATGTTACTGCAAAAAAAGTAAATAAAATTAAATCAATTTTTAAGCATCTTTTTCAGTGGTGCCCACAAATGTGTCCATGCTGTAAATGTTGGTTGGAAAAGAAAAAGTTGAGACAACTGGACACTATAATGTCTGAGAACAAAAAAATGCTTTTATCAAAATACAGGAAACATCATAAAACATTTAGTAGTAAGCATAAAAAAAAGCAAACATAGTTTCAGCCTCTCGTAAAAATGTAACCATAGATTTTCAACGCAGTTTTTGAATTTGTTTGTAGCTGTGTGCAACAGTCAGAGACATCACAGCTAATTTGGTTTCTCAGATATAAGAAGACACAAGATGAACGTCGCTCCCTGAACACGTAGACAACATGCCTGGAATAAAATATCGAAGACATTTATCAGCAACAACAAAACGTTAGAGAGATGAGATTTATCCAGCTTCATTATTTAAAAAAACAAAAAGTAAAATCGTGCCCAACTCAAAGTGACTTCTCTGTCTTTGGTCTTTTATTGTTACATATCTTTGCTTATAATATTGCTGGCTTGAGAGTTTGGCGACAACCTCTGTGGTTAATTTATTGCACCGCCTCAAATTCAAGATAATTAATAACATCAGAAACAAAGCATTTACTTTGAAATTCATAAACTTTATATGATCTGAAAAGATCATGAGAAGTGTAATTTTGGCTGGTGCTATGCAATTACTATGTTACAATGCGTGTGTGTGTGTGTGTGTGTGTGTGTGTGCATGTGTGTGAGAGACGTTTAGATCCAACAAGAACAAATACAGCTTAATAAAAATAATACAACTTTAGTTTTGCCTTTTTGATGGCTTTTAATCTGATTATAACTGCTTTGTTTTCATATGGAAAACTTCAATACTTTTGGTACTCAACACAAGTCTTTCAGTTTTTTATTCTATTAGCAAAGAACTGTAATATTTTATTTCACTAAAATATCACCTTGTGCTTCAGGAGGAAACCCGTTTACTGCTGATGCTGGATGATAATTTTTGATCAATTAACAATCGTTCCAATGAATTCATCTTTAAGATGAGGCTTTTAACTCTAAATAAATTCTTCAGTAATGTTTTCTAACTTGCAACCAGAGACTCATGGGATATTTAATTCGTCTCTGATGTCAAACTTTGGAACGATTCAACCTCAAAGTTGAAAGTCAGATAATCTGTGGGATCAGCTAACTACTATTAATACAATGCATTTTTCTCTATTTTATACATTAAACACTAAAGTAACACATGATAGTTTGTACAACATTATGTGCAGTACTGGTTTACTTAGATGCAAATTGTCAGAAGTACTAATTGATATTTTATATCTGTGACTTTTAAAATATTTTAGATTAACAACCCAAAACTGTTGACTTTCCCAATTCTGAGTTGATTTCAAAATGACATATTTATCAACAATCTTTTAAATTTTCTCTAAAGGCAAATGGATATCACATTTAAAATAAAAGTCCTTTATATTTAAAATGTAGCTTTATAAGTTTATTAATTTATAGATTTAAAACATCCTAAGGTCAGTGATGACTCTCCAGATCAGAGCCCCACTTTGGACAACTTTGGACCGGCTCTGCATGAGTCCAGCGTGTTCAGGGTAAACCGATGATGCTCCATATTCAATTTAAAATACATCTTTTTGAGAGCTTCATCTATTAAATTTATTTTTAATAGTTTATAAATGTGGCTTTAAACATGGAATGTGTGTAAATATGGAAAGCTACTATATTTGGCATTATTTTAAAATGTTTCTTTTTATCCCATCTGCGCTTTTGAGCTTGGATTGTTGAAAATGGCACACACACACACACACGCCCACGCACGCACACACTACCTCCTGAGTATATTTATTTTAATATTTGTTTAAATATCTTTACTTGCAATATCACAAGTTCTTTCTTGACTTTATGTGACTGGGATTTTTAGTTTTGCAGAAACTGTTACACAGAAAAGTGAGACAGAATCAACCTGAGAGTGAAGGACGACCCCTCTGAAGATTTAAAGATTTTAATGGGGGGGTCAGAAATATTAATATAGATTTATAAAAAAAATGAGCGATATGTCTTGTGCTTGCATTTTTTCTTATTTGGCACCAGGGTTAAAACACCTGCTTTCCTATCGTCCTCTCTCAAATAATTTCATGACTGAAAACTTATTGCGATTTCTCTGAGTTTGAGTCCTGCTCATGACTCTCTTGTCTCTCTATCACACTTTTAAATGCTTTTGTCCAATAAAGCAGAAATGAAAAGGGTTAAAGTTCAAACTTCACATGCATCGAGTCGAATGAGAGTAAAAAATATACCAAACAAAAGAAGAGGCAAACAGACGTAAAGGTAACATGCTCAGAAAAAGGACGTACACAGAAAAAAATAAGTTGCATAATCTCTGAGAAGTAATTCTGAGAAGACATTCGTGGCACATGAACACCATGTAGAGCTCAGCTGCTGCAATCAACCATTTTATACAAAGCATAGCCCTTAAGAGACAGAAGAGGAGCTCCTTTTCTTCCTCCCAGCAATCCTTGCTGCTCTGTGTTGAACTCAGGAACATTTTTGCAAAGTCACGTCGATATTTTAATGGTGCCCTCATTCATCCACTGAAATGTAGTGCTTTTTCTCTTTGTTTAGTTGCTTCCTATTCTGAATTGAAAACAGTTTCCTTGAAGTCAGTATGTACAGCTTATCATAATGTCATTAACGAGCCTAAATCTGTGAGGTGGTGTTGCTCTGTGCGGCTCAGCGGTCTCTCAGACAGGAAGCGGCCTCCCTCTCTCACTGCGTCTTTCCCGCCGCGGCCTTCTTCTGTGCCGCCTCCCCCCACGGCTCGCCGTCGCTGTCCGCCCCCCACTCCTTCTCCTCGTCCCAGTAGTCGTCCTCTTCCTCCTCCTCTTCCTCTTCGAAGGCCGACTCGTACGTGGACTTCTCCTCCTGCTTGATGGCCTGGATGGCCGGGGGAGGGGCCGAGGCGCTGTCGCTGGAGTCGCTGCTGTCCTCGAAGGCTTCCGGGTTCTCCAGCATCTCCCTGATCAGAGGCGGCATGGGGCCCGGGATCTCTGTCTTCAGGGTGATGGCTCGCTCTGCACCTGCGGGCGAGCAGAGAGGCTCAACGTCAAAACAAATTGTTCTCCTTTCAGAGGAAACAAGCGGACCTAAGCTGTGCAGATGCACACGGTGCTTTGCAAATGTACAAACTTTCATTTTATTCAGATTTTTAGACGTTTTGCACAGATTAAAGCTAAAAGAAGTTGCTTACAAATGAAATCTGAAAAGTGTGGCATGCATTTGCATTCAGTGCTAGTGGGAATCTGATAAGAGTTGATGGGGAAGGCGGACGGAGCTGAATGCAGAGCACTGCTTAACTTGCATATGTTAAGGAAAGACTGCAAACGATGCCTTTTAGTTGCTTTACAGTCCCAACCGTGAGTGACAAAACTGCAGACATCTTCCTTGTACATATTAAGTGATACAATACAGCAAAACCTTATAAAAGTGACCTATTATGTTACCTTGAATAGGTTAGGAGAGGTCTATGAAATATACAAAACATGTTCTTTCCATTTTTTGGACAAAATTCTTAGTTAATGAGATTGTCTAGTCAATTCTGCCTATTTTGAGCTCCTTTTAGAATGAAATGTCTCAGGGCATCTTGTTACTTTAAATCAAAATAAGCTGCTGCTGGCCACGCCCCCAACTCAACATATACACTCGTACATGAAAATGCCTACAAACAGATGTGCATTTATATAACCGCACATCTTTAAAAAGCAGACATGGAGCTTCCTGCACAACCAACAAGAATGAAACAAGTGGTTTTTGGATGGTAAGTCAACTACGAAACCTTAGTCTTTTCTAGCAGCCACTGCACAACAGTAAAACCAGATGACCAAACTCAGCTTGAGTTGCTAGGTGACAGGCTGTGCTTCGCTGGGGTTGCTACTTTGGCTGTTTTTAGAAGCCGTAAAAACCCAAATGGAAGTATAAAAACATAAAAATTAGGGATCTTTCATGATATGTCCTCTTTAAAATTACAACTGGGAGAGGAAGACTTACGTTTTGATTAACTAAAAAAAATTCCTCAAGTTTTATAATAAAAAAAGAAAACGCCCTGACCTTTGGTGCTGATTCCTCGCAGGTCTGTGACTTTCATCAGCATGCGAGGGAACATGTGAGGCTTGTTGGGGCGTCTGCGGCGAGTGTAGATCTTTAGAGCCTCCAGCAGCGGCTCCTGGAGTTTGTCGACCTTCTCTGGCTCTTCCAAGTCCATGCGGTCTGGTGAGGGGCAAAAAGGAAACAATATTAACCTCACAAACAGCTGACAAGAAGACATAAACAAAATGAGACACTTTATAGACTCAGTGAACCAGCTGGCTCACTAAACCTTTACCTCCACAAATGAGACAGATTGCACTTAGGAGCCCCGTCTCTGTGTCGTCCATCTCCAGAGGCAGGAGCTGACCGGCGAAGGCGAACACCAGGTCAGTGAGCGGCCCAAAGCCGGCGTTGTGCATCTGGGTCCTGTTGAGAGTCAGGCCGTCTGAGAACGTCATTGTGTCCTGCTCTGGAGTGTAGCGGGTGCATATCCTCAGCATCTGCACGAGGGAAGGAAAAACGTTACAGAACACAGGGGAAAAAAACTGCACAGTTTTAAATAAAATCTAATATTTGCTTTGTCTCAACAAGTGAAGCAGCGTGATGAATGAGAAAGCTTTGGGAAGGTGGAGGGTTGGTTAAGCAGGAGAGGGCTAGTACCAGGATGTCCAGACATGCAGATTTGAGGAGGGTGATCTGGTCAGCGATGGTGAGCGTAGTGAAGCCTGGTAGTCGCTTGGCAAACTCCACAATCTTTATAATGCACTTAGTGGAAAGCTCACTGAACTTATCCCACAGGCCCAGGTCCAGCTGCACTCTGTGATCAGCGCTGGAGTTCTGGGAGAGAGAAACAGGGACACTTTTTGTCTGCAGAGTCGGCTCTGTGGTTTGTCTTTCCTGGAAAGCAGCTAGCCTCGGTGCAGAGTGATGCAGACACTCCGCCGTGTGTGGAAGTCAAAAACTCACTGTGGTGTATTTTCCCAGCTGGCACAGAGACGGGAATGTCTCTTGGTGAGCTTTGCTGACTTTGTTCACAAGCTCCTCCAGTTCTCCGCTGAGCTCGTAGTTCTCGGGCAGCACCACCTCCTCCTTCACGTCCTTCTTCTTCTTGTTCCTGTCATTGCGCACGGCTAAAGGTTGGAGAAAATCCGGTTACTACAGGATGTTCAGCTATGATTTCGCAAATTTGTGATCACAACAACTTTAGTGCAGGAGGCCCACTCCTGCACTTATTGGGCCTCCTAATAAAGTTTAAGATAAGTTTTCAATTAAACCTGAGTCTAAGTCAGCTTAAAAAGGTTAGATATAAATCAATTAACAGGAAAAGTTGTTTTCCAGCCAACAGACCTTCTTTGGACATGCCAACCTCAAAGCACTTCTGCAGCCGACAGTATTGGCAGCGGTTGCGGGTCACTTTATTAATCTGACAGTTCTTGTCTCGATGGCAGGTGTACACCATGTTCTTCTGGATGCTACGGCGGAAAAATCCCTAAAAAAGCAGAAAAGACTGATTCATTTCCTTGGTCTAAGTTTCCAGAACAGACAGAAACAGGACAGCTCTCAAAATGTTTCCGCTTTAGTTAACATAAAGGTAGAATATAATCTAATTACCGGGTCTTTCAAAGTATTAATACCCCTTCAGATTTTGTCTTGTTTCAACCTCAATGTATTTTATTGAAATTTAATGTGATAGATTGACACAAAGTCCACAATTCTGAAGATGAAGTAAATATTGCAAACCTGAAAAGTGTGGTGTGCATTTTTATTTGGCCACCCTGATTAAATACTTTATTGAATCATCAACAACGTTTGGTTTACGTCTCTTCCTGCTTTCAGAGACAAACATTTTTGCCCATTCTATCTGTGTTTGTGAACATCAATCTCTAAGTCAAGTTCTCCTAGTCAGATTAGAGATAGGTTTGGACTTTGACTGGGCCATTCTAACACAGGAATACGCTTTGATTTAAACTATTACATTGCAGCCTTAAATGTAAGTTTATGGCTAATGATTTGCTGGAAAATGAACCTCCACACCAATCTTAGGATTTTATGCATCCTAACAGGTTTTCCTTTGGGATTACCAGGTATTTAGCTCAATCCATCTTCCCATTAATCTGTTTAATTTAATTTACACTACTGAACTGCTGGATTTTTATTCCGGATTATGAGTGAAAAGAGATACATATAAATTCACGTCTTCCTTTTATTGTTCAATAAATTTTGGTGTGCATAGCTTTTCCTTTTCCTTTCTCTGAACTTTTATGCACTACTTTGAGTTGGTCTATGACAGGAAATCCTAAACAAAGGTCTTGCATATGTACATGCTGCAAATAAATTATTAAAGAGATCATGTTTTTAGGATTTCAATCATTTTTAAACAGCTGCAATCTGTTTTTGCTAACATTTAAATGCCATTGGGTTTAACTTTTATGGAAGTCGTCTGATATATTTTAAAGTTGAAATTTAAATGAAAGCTTCACATTTATTTGGTATTTAAAACTAGATTGGGAAACACCGAACTTCCAGATTGTGCCTGTGCAGTGGCAGTGAGTACACACCAGGGGGCAGCAGCAAACACACAGCTGCACTCTTCACACATCTGTTTGGCTCTCGGAGAGAATCAGGTTCCCACTCTGGGTTTCTTTTAAACTGACCTCAGCTGTTCAGCCTTTTCTTTTTCTTCTTCTTCTGTTTTTCTTTTCTTTTTTTACACATGTCCTGTAAACTCTGCATGTACCTCTGGCTTCATTTACCTTGCAGCCCTCACAGGAGCTCACTCCGTAGTGATAACCAGATGACTTGTCCTGGCACACAAAGCACGGCTTGTAGACCCGCGGAGGAGGAGGAGGGGAAGGGGAGCTGGGCACCATCTCCTCTGAACTGGTGCTCTGCGTCTCCACCGCTGCAGGGCACGAAAAGAAAAAAAAAGGGGAAGAAAGGTCACTTATTATAAGAATGCATCTTGTTTGCATTAATCCTAAGAGTCTTTGAAATAATGATGAAAGCAAATGCAGCAGCTGATTAGGAGAGAGTGGTCAACAAACAACCCCCATCCTTCCTCGGGCCACCCTGTGGAGCCAGAAGGGAACAAGCTCAAAAGCAGACATTTTTAAGAGAAAAGGGAGGAGGGCTGGGGCTCTGCTGATTGACAGGGACTTAAAAGAGACACAATTAGCTGATGGCCAGATGGCCCTGCTGATAAAATGTTGATTGGCAGCTGAGCTTTGATTGGCTTCACCATTTATTGGAGAGCAGGAGGACACCTCTGCTGACTTTTTGACTCAAATGTAAAAATTTTGCACTTGTGTGTTTGTGTGCACACCCGTATGCTTTGTTTTCCTTTTCTTTTCTGTTATTTTATTTGGAAAAGCCATCCAACCGGACCTGCCCGTCTCCCCGAAGCCCCATGTGAACAAACAGAGGTGGGATGTTTACGAGACCTCGCTGTCTCCCTCCGTCCCCTCGCACTGTCTCGCGAAGGAAAATTTCACACTGTAGAACAGCATATTTTTTGGCAGAGGCCTTCCACTGCTCCTAGTGAAAAAGATTCAAGACAAACAATGTTTAATGGTTGTAGTAAAGTTCATCCAGCTGTGGTTTCTTGCACTTAAATGACAATACAGAAGAAAACCTGAGGAAAAGCTGCAAGTATCTATTTAGAGAACAGAGTTGCAGTGAGACCAGAAAAGCATCATTTTATGCTTCACCGTTATTGGCTGAGTGGAAATTAAAATAATTTTTTTTCCAAACAGCAAATAAAAACACTCCTCTGTGCTGATGTCGTTTGTGAGGGAAGATAACTCAGTTTGCTATATTTTAGCATCAGTGATGTACACTTTTAAATTACTTTGCAGGAATTACTAAATGTGTTTCAAGAGAGGAACAACAACTTGAGTGTCGAAGCTGAGAGTATTATTGTAGAGTTGCTATTTAATTATTTTAAAAACCTTTATTTTCTCATGCAGCCTTGATTAGGAAATACTGACGTGTTTTTGAAAATGTTACAATTAGAGATTGATTCTACGACTACTGTTTGTATTTGTCTACTGCAGAGATTACTGTGCTGATCATGCTAAAGATTGATGACAAAAGATGCTGAAGAGAGTTTAAAACGTCAACTCTTTAATCATTTTGTCTTTTCTCTTAAATATTAGCAAACTCCAGTTTATCTGCAGAGCTGTGTAACAGTGTCAGCTCTCCAAAATTCAACTTCTATGTAAGTCTGGGCTGTTTTGTAATGCTTATTGTTGAAGTACGTGAATGTCAAAAGCAAAAGAGGAATCAATTAAAATGAGCACAAGCAGATCGGAACTTCAGAAAATCTGGGATTGGAAATCTACCACAAAATCTCCGATCAAATGTGCCTTTCAACTTTCACCTTCAGTCACCCCAATTTCACCTCTCTGAGCCCACGCCTGCCCCCACCCCTCTGTTTCCTGGCCCTAAATTCCTCAGTGCAGGCTGGACGGGGTTTAATAGTTGCCCAGGCTCATAACCAGCCCAATAAAGGTTGTGTCTCGGATGGGAAGGGGGCCCCGGCCAGGGTGACGGCCTCTTTATTGGGATCCAGTCACCTTGGGCCGCTATTCACATCAACAGCTCCATCCTTGGTACACTTCCTAGTAAAAATAAAGAATCTGGGGGTCAAATACCCCAAAGTCACAGCCCCTCCTGTCACCTTCAATGGACAGCACAGGACTGAACCAAATGTGGCCCTCACCCCACGGCAGCAACCCTAACCTGAACCCCCAGCTCGTCATTAACAAGAGTGGTAAGGTTTCAAACCCAGAGAGGGACAAAGGAATTATCTAATAAAAACAGAGAGGGGAAAAATGAAAAGAGAGAGAAAGGGAAAGCAGGAGGTGAGCCCGAGGACAGAAACTTCTCAGTGGACGGGAGGTTAAATAAAACCTTGACTATTTAACTTTGACCTTGACTTCGAAGGCCACTGCTAATGATCAACAGCCTCCTATAAACTTCCCCAATGTGTGCAAATATTTTAAAAAATGGACAAATCAACACCAGCCTGGCAGAAACTAATGTAATTTAACAACTCATTCCCCGTTGAACACTGTTGGATGCCGAATATATCTGAGCTGTGAAGTATTAGACGGACCAAGAAGTCAGCAAGCTTTCAACACGGCTGCTGCTTTCCACAACAAACCCTCTATCTGTGAAAAATAATCCCTGTAACATAGTAAGTTGTTTTTAAATTGATGGCTGGAGGTATTTTGTAAGCCTCTAACTGATTTTGACAAAGAAATCTGCAAGTTTGTACATGAGTCTCCGGGATGAATGCGTCCCTCTCCGGGATTCTTCTTCTGCAACAGGAAACCAAAACACACCAACCGGGATCACAGCTCATTACCAGCTATTCATCTCTCTGTGACACATCTGCATAATTTAGGAATTTTCTGCTGGTTTTAAGTCTCAAAGAGACCTTTACAAACATTACTGTCAGGATTAATTTATTCAGGTTAAACACGGATTTTCAGCTCCTCCAGCAACATTTGAATTTGAGGGCAAGTTATTTAATCATTTCTTCCATATTTAAGAACCACACAGTCCCGTCTGGATTAAATGTTTACATTTTGACTCATCTGGTGTGCTCTGCAAAGCAAAAAGCTGAATATATATATATATATATATATATAAAGTCTCCTGATTAAATACTGTATGCAGTGAAGAGCAGTGCAATGAGTTCATTTCAAGCTATGCTGTGAGATATGGCAACACCTGGATTCAGATAAAAGATGCAGCATCCTGCACACTGAGTGGTACCGCAGTAGAGATGAGGGAAATGGCTAAAAATAAATGGAGCTGCATGATATTAGACAAAAGATATATATACACAGAAAAAAGAAAATAACACTTTTAATTAGAGTAAATTTACGCAGTGGGGGAAAATCTTGTAAGAAAGATTCTTATAAGAAAATAAGCAAATCTAACAATTCCTTTAATAACAATAAATCACACACAAGTATTTTTTCCTATTCTAAATAATTTAATTTGTTTATTGTGAATATTATTTTTAGGTGAAACTGATCTATAGAGTTAACTACTGTTAGCTCAAACCTGTTCATAACTACACCATGTTCCAAATTATTATGCAAGTGATATTTTCTCAGATTTTCTTAAATGGTCAATGCAAATGATGGTCAGTATAATTTTCAAGTCATGAACTATTACAGTATAAATCAAATTTTACTGAACAAAGCTCCCCAGGAGAACAGTATTTTTTTCAAAAAAAAAAAAACTTTTCTGCTTTTAATAATGCAAGTAAAACACACATTCAAAGAAATGAAGGAAGGCTAATTGCTCCTAACATGAAAACATAGGTAAAAAAAAAACCCAACTTGGAATGACACAAGTATTAAATATTGAACACATGAAGAAAATTAGGTGAAAAGGCATAGAAAGCCAAGAAACCAGCTAAAATCTGTCAGTATTTAGAAATTTTCCCATTACCAAATCAATCACAGTCTGGTGAAACCTGCAAGACCTTCAAGAAAGTCTTACAGGTTTAAAAGAGATGCTAATTGAAATGACTTTAACTGCATTTTTAAATGTCTGAATGTTCCAGTAATTCCCATAGGAGTCATAATCCAGAAGTAGCAGCCACCAGAATCAGATGCTGATGATTTCTGGGTCAAAAGAATAATCAACTTAGAGGTCCAAAAGCCAAGATGCACACACAAAGAGCTCCAGAACTTATGTAGGTACGGTTTTTCACCCTGAAAACAAAGAGTAATGCAGTCAACCACAATGGCCTCAATGTGCATAAAACTCCACTGCTGAAGAAAAAACAGGCTGAAGGTTGTTTGAAGTTTGCTGCAGTAGATTTGCTCAAGTCTGGTCAGATCAGGTCAAAGGTCAACTCGCTGGATGCCATTTCACAGATCATGTTTGAAATCAGAAATATTCGGCCCAAAATTGTTACCCCAAAACCAAGGTGAAGTTTGCTGGTGGGAACATCTCGGTGTGAGCTGTCTTAATCTCAGACTTCATAGAACTGCAGAACTTACTTCTGGTAAGAATCTGAAGATTTAACAAGTGGATCGTCAAGCAAGACAAACATCCCAAACACACAGCCGACTGCTAGAACAGCACAGCCCATAATCTGACTTGTAACAGAATATTTACGAAAAGAACTGTAGATTAGAGAGCATAAAAGGACTTCAGGATTTTAAGGTCTGGGCCAAACTCACACCTGAGCAATGTTTGTGACCAGTTTCTCCATTCAGGAGACACTGGTCATACAAGAGCATTTATGCTTTGTGTGTTTAATACTTATATTCCAGCTTAATACCCAGGGTGACTAATTGGCTTTGATTTTTATTTTTTATATTTTGTATGAGTGGATTCCTTGGGTTGCTTCTGACATCTGGTTTGATTTTCAAGTTAACAGAAAAACTTAAAATATATTTACAGAGAAAAGCAGGGCAAGTTTCGGCTCAGGCAAAAACATTGGAAAATGGTTTGTTTTAGAACAGGGCCAGAGAGTATCTATAAAACAAAACAAAACAAAGCATAAAAGAAGTATAATATAGCAAATATTGTATGGAAATGAAAGAAAAGGAAAGCATTTTTTTTACAACCATGACATTCATTTTTACTGTGACTCAAACAAGTCACAGTTGCTTTTTGTTGTTTCCAAAAAGCAACAATTTTTGAGTTTTCATCATATCAGATAATTTATCATCTGTATTATAGTTTGCACCACTTCAAGTTTAAATAATTTGGACCTGTACATTTAAATTTTTCCGACATTAAGCAAATTATTATCAAATAAACCATTAAAAATGTCTGCATCCTCTATAAAGGTTTTTAGTCGTCTGATTTTTGACAAGGACAATCATCTCGGGTTGTGTCATGTCTCCGGCTTAGCTTGGTGTAAATGGTTTTACGTTTAGGGGCATCAGGAGAGAGCGGAGGAGCAGCAGCAGGTGAGATGCACTGTAACCTGATCACTGGTTTCTGTTTATATAGTAACACTGACGGTGTAAACGCGGTCCTGCGAAATCCAGTGGTAAAAACAGCTCCTATTGAAACGGAGAAGCTGCATCTGGCGCCAGGGGAGAGCGAGTGACTGACACTGTCTGAGCGTGGCGAGAAAAGAGAGAGAGACAGAGAGAGAGAGAGAAAGAGAGAGAGAAAGGAGGGGGGATTTTACCTGGTGTGGAGAAAGAGGGCGAGGAGCCAAGAACTGTCAGCAGCTGTCATCACCCTGAACTGAGCTCAGCCTTGAAAACAAAAAAAAAAAAGCCTCTCTCTTCCTAACCTACAGCTCACCCCTCAGTGTGTCACCATCAGTCAGCACACAGAGGAGACAACAGGACTCGTGTGAATCCCCTCCATCAGACAACTCCCACAAAGAGTTTCATATGCAACAAAACTATAAATCTTATCTGACATGCAGCATATTTTTCTGTCTAAGCTTCATTTGCACATAGCTGCAACTAAAACATGTCATAAATACTGCGCAACATTCCTTCACTTCACTTCCACGCATCTATCTCTTTCCTCTGCCGTTTCCTCAGTGGTTGTTGTCGGATCAGCACATCCCTGTTTAGACAACAGAGGCCCCTCGGAAAGGAGACACCTTCCTTATCAGCTCATAGGACAGAGAGTCACAGCCAAATCAAGACATTAGTCATTTACAAAGTCTGCAAAGGAAAAATATCTTTTTATGCGTTAATTAAAAAAGTTTAACCTCCAAAAAAAAGTTCCAACTTGTACTATTCTGCACTTTTTTAAGTTGATCAGAGTGTCTTGTAACTTTTAGTCTTGTTACTTCTTTTCCTCCTTATGACGTGAAACAGAGACCCATTTGTCTTAGTCACTCTTCAAAATGACAAAGAGAGGCAAACATGTAATTCCTTAAAGCCAACCTGATTGGGCTGATCTTCAAAGCTCAGAAAATGACAACAAGGAAAGAGCTACAGGCCTAAAACCTTGACTATAAGTACAGTCTGAACGCAAAGTGACATTCATTATGCCGCTATGCATCGTTAGGTGGATGATAATGAAGATAAAATATTCCAACTTGAAGCAAACATTGGTATTTCACCAAGTCTCTATAGTAACCTTTAGATGCTGCCTACATGAAACTGTTTTCTGTCCTACCATCACAAATATAAGCACATGGAGTTAGCTGAGTGCTACTGAACTTGGCGCATTCATTAGATGAGCCTAAAATTTAGCTTTTCAGGAACTAACACTGCAGGCAGGGCTGGTGTAAAACAAAAGTTGAAGGGTTCCTCATGCCCATTGTTAAGTAGGGCAGAGAGTCTGTGATGCTGTGGGACTGTTTCTCTACCAGAGGCTCTGAAGTGTTGCTATAACAGGAACATTGAAAGAAAGTGATGCTTTATAGGAACTGGTGAGAAAATCAAGACAATTGTCAATAAATTTACTCAACAGTAGCAAAACTTTACTGCTTATATTTCAGTGCTCTTGAGCAAACAGGTTTTTGTGATTTCTCTGTAGTCAAATATTTCAATTGAAAGTCAAACATGAATCACTGTGGCTGCAGACACACCTTCACATTCTCCTGGAGTTATTTGTCCATTTGGCTCCAGGGTGAGTAACAGTTCTGATATTTCAGTGTGAAAAACCCAATGTGTCTTCATGCTCTGACAAATATGTGAGACCAAATACTTGACTGACACATTATGATGACATAAATTTTTCAGGAGTTTATATTGTGAGAGTACAGAACATGGAGCCCAGAAACACACAGAGGGAGCTGATCCTAAAGGTGTTCTTCTGGCCCGGCCTGAAAGGACCTGGTTCTGTACTGGTCCAACCTGTTCACATCTGGTAAGAGGAAGGTTAGAGTCAGAACTTGAGTAGACTTGCTTTACCCTTAATGCACAGTGAAGCAAGATAAAACCAAAACTAGTCGCATAATGAAAGATGAAAAGCAAGAAACATTTTAACAGAAAATAAACTCAGCAGTCTGTAGATAACCTGGAGCTCTTTCTGCTTCCTCAAACCTTGTGACATGTTGGTCACTAGCAAGGCTGCTAGTGAATGTTTCTTTCTTAATGCTGCATTTTTCCCCTTTGAACAAATGTACTAAAATTTAACCATTACTTTTCCTTTAGAAAGCAATGAAAAAAGCTTTTTATACATCTGTTACCATTGATCGCAATAAACATTAAGAATAGTGTTAATCACTCACTGATAATTGTATTAAAATATATTCATGGTAAAAGAAAATCAAAATTGCTTTAAAATGCAAATCTTAATTTCTAAAACATTTATTCTGGTAATAAATTCAGCTTCTGTCTAACATCCCAAACCACAAAATGTTCAGCAGTGCACAGTTGGATGTGTGTTCATGTGTGTGTGTGCGTGTGTGTGTGTGTGATGTATGGGTCATGTGATTTCTTTCCATTTGATTTGGAGTGCAACAACAGCAAACGTGGTGAAGATACACTGGGAGAAATGTTAAACAGAAATTCGGCGCTCAAAAAATCTGGACTAAGTCTATTTGAAAAGGTAATCTAAATAAAATGACCTCAGAGTCTTTCATAAAAACTCAAATTGTCATTTTCAAATGGATGTGTCACTGCTTGCTGATAGAAAACCTTGCGAGTGTCTCGACCTCAAAGATGCTGAGTAGGTAATTACAGCAGGGAGGAGATGGGACATATCTGAGATACAATCCCTTTCATCAGCTGTTGTAAGTTCAATACCAGAGGCACCCCTTCCCCTCAGCCTTCCTCCCCGAGCTCGACCTTCACTAATAACCCTCTTCCCCCCTCTGTCCTCCTCCTGCCTTCCTGCCCTGGCAGGAGGAGGAGGAGGAGCCCTTCCTGTCATTGGCAGAGCCTTTTAAAGGGAAGCCTGTGAAAACCGGGCTACTGTCCAGTAGATGGTTCCATAAAACAAACACTTGAAAAGGAGGCAAGAACACACACACACACACACACACACACACACACACACACACACACACACACACACACACACACACACACACACACACACGTGCTTTCTAGAAGTACAGGAAAGAAATCTTTCAAAAAGTAAAAAAAACCCCAAAAAAATAGCTAAAATGTTTGTAGCAGAGATATGGGCCAATGGATGATAAGTTAATGGCAAAACAAGACAAACGTTAGAAAATTGGAGGTTAGGTCTGGATTTTCATGCATGTGTGAAGAGTTTGTCTGCAGAGTGAGAGGGAGGCTGCGTTTATGTGACAGGTTGTTAAGTTTAAGTTTGTCCCTCCTCTCCCTTTTGTCCCTTTCTTTCTTTTACAACACCCCATAAACACAGATGGGTTTATATTTTGTCTCTTTTTTTGATATTACAGTCCATATAGCCTCTATATTTCCTCTTCTTGGCTTGCAGGGTCAGAGTAACCATGTGGAACCTTTTCACATTTTAATACACCAAAACCACAAACCTTAGTGTAATTTATTGGGAATTTATGGGCAGACAAACACAAAGTAGTACATCACTCTGAATGGAAGGAAATAAAAAAATAGTTTTTATTTTTACAAATAATTTGAATGATGTGGTGTTCATTCGGATTTGGGCCCTCAGAGTTGTCCAGGATATTGTGTTATAATCAAACCCAGCTGTGTTTTTTTTCCATACATTTCCCCCTGACCTGTTTACCGTGTTCCTTGAACTCACAAAAGGGGCTAAAACATTTTAACAACTAAATAAAGAAGCTTTTGAAAGCTGATATGTGTTGAGGGCAGGTTTGGAGATGCCAAGCTTGGAGACAAGTTTCAACACGACTAGTTTAACAACTTAAAAACAATCAGATGCAATTTAATAGAAAGATGTCTCAATTCTGATGGTCTCAAAATTACTTTAATAGGGATCATATCAAACTCCAGCTTTAAATAATGTGAACAATAAAATAAGTACGGTTCATAAAAACTATATAATAAGCAATGGTATGTTTTATCTAATAAATACATTTGAAAAACAACAACATAGATTAAAGCATTTTAAAACTCAGTTGGGATATTTCTACCTTAACCATTTAAGCAAAGCAATACTTAATCCAGAATCCTAATTTGATACTTTCTGCAAAAAGTTACAACACTTAAAATTCATGACAGTTATTACAATATATTCACATACATGTCAGACTATTGTGAGTGGCACTGAATAGCAGTGAGGAAACATGTCTTTTTTTCATATTGCTCCTACATATATATCCACATAATGGGTATATTTATTTTAAACTCTGAAAACCTTAAAGCTATACCAAATAAAGCTAAAATAAAACTTTAAAATCCATTATTCTTAGTTTTACGCACATTTAACACATCAAAGTTAAAAATTAGACATAAAGATTTAAATTTTCCCGTGATGATATCGGAACATAAATATTCTTATATTTACTTCTTCCAGTTTTAAACTGATCAGGTTGTTGTTTTGTTTGTTTTCCTGTTTTATGACACAATAAGGTTATTGCTATAAACCGTCAGGTGTCAAAAGTGATTGAAAAAAAGTACCAAAACATAAACACTACAGGCTGGATCTAAAATTAGCCAGAGATATTCCGGGCCAGAGGAGAACTGTGTGTGGACTGGATGCTGAAAAGTCACATATTTCACAGTGGGCCTCGTCAGGCTGAGTTATAACCTGAAAACATCGTTCAATGTGGCAGAGAGAATCACAAAAACGCCACAGGAAAGCAGCCATTCTGAAAACAAATGCTTAAGATTAAATGTTCAATCACTGATAAAATAACTGCAGGGGATTTTCCATATTCAGTAGGCAGTAATACTAGTAGAAACCTGATCGCTTCATGTTTTCCCAGCAGATATCCTTGCTCGCATACTGCAGGTTTTCCGTAGTAGAAGAAGATTTACCTTCCCACTGTCACCTCATGCTTGTTGATTGAATGCAATCAGAATGACTCGTTTCAAGAAACTGAACTTGGCTGCACTGCATCACAACAGGGACCAGGCTGTAATGCGTGTAATCAGATTTGATTCTGTCAACAAGATTGAATTGATCATATCAATTTATTAATGAGAATTTGACGTGTTTGTCTGTTACAAAGCCTAGAAATAACATTTGTTGTGTCTTGATATAAACTGATTTATTTAGAAAATTTTTATGTAATCAAAGATACCAAATCGTGTAAAATGTATGTATAAAAATATCAATAATAAATATTATCAACCATAATAATTCAAACAAACAATACAAAATATAGCACCATAAGTTTATTCCTAAGCAAGAAAATGTGCAATACACACATGGTGGAGTTCTTAAAAATATATAATTTGTCATTATCTGCAATTAAATGACTTAATATCATTCAGAGTAAACATGAAATGATATTAGAATGTTATAGTACAGTAAAATTGTTTTATGGTATTGAGAAAATTTATGGAAAATATAACAGCAATAAAAAAATAGTAGTTTAAAAAAAGAGGACCACGACCCTGCAAGGATAAGCAGGTACAGACAACTGATGGATGGAAGATTAACAAAAAAATATTTCTAATATTAACACTAAATAGTAATTGTAAAAATACTAATTGTAATAATTCAAATAAATTATTAGGATTATTCTTCTGCAGAATAACAAACACGGCATGCTGACCCTAACTTCTAGATGAGATTAGAGTTGAGTCACTGCTGCATCTAAGGTTAATAGTCACAGTGCAGCAGCTGCTGCAGCAGCAGCAGCAGCTGCAGCAGCATCATCATCCTCATCTCCCTGTTGTTTAGCAGTTAACTTTGCTCCGTCTCTGTGATGATATGAGGGTCCATTGTCTGGCCAGCTTTGAAGAGACAACTTTAAAGAGGATGCCAGGGGGAAAAAAGAGATTATCACTGAATGAAGAGGAGAGACTGTTTCCCCTGAAGGCATGAAACACCTTGAATCCCAAATTCCAGCTTCATCCTGCTATTCTTCTGTCAGCCCTCATCTTTCTCAAAAGTCAAATGTCCACACACACACACGCCAGCTGAATCACTTAATTAGCTCTTTCTTATTGTGATCGATTCATTAGAGGTGCTTGGTTACACAATACAAGGTGTGAAAGGGAATCCACATGGGAGTAAAGACTGAACATGTATTTTTAGCTAAAAAGGAGCACACACACACACACACACACACACACACACACACACACACACACACACCAAGAAAAAAAGAAAGAGGGAAGGGGGAGAGTGGGCAGAGTTTGGCATGACTCTGCTGCATTAAATACCTAAAGAAATGGGAACAAAGGGAGGCAAAGAGGAGCTGCACTGATCCACACAGGAACAAATACACAGCAGCTCTTTATTTTACCAGTAAACATTACTGGTAAAGTTCCAGTAATGTTGACATTTATCACTATCTTCAATCAAGTGGGCAGAATGAGAGTCATACTATCATACTCATGGTAAAAATACTATTAATTTATGATACTGAGAAAATTTACAACAAAGGTGTAGTTTATTAATTGATTTCATTTCAATTATCCCACTATTTAATTTCTTTATTTCCAATAAATAACATATTGATGATTAGTTATGGTATAACAACTAGTACTTATTTCATTTTAATTTTGGTGTCAAAAATATAGAATAAACACAGAAGAAAAAAATGTAAATAAAATCCTTATGGAGCAGAATAATATGCTCTTCATAGAGAAATACAGTCATAATAATCAGATATCAGCTGGACGGCTGCCTGTGATCAGCCTGCATGCTGCTGCTCAACAGATGTGCTGCTTGTTGTTTTCCAGCTATGCTACCTTAATAAGAGAGTATTCACAGAATAACTCTGCGTGTTTTTCACCACTGGAAACACTTTCAAAAGGCTGAATCTGTCATTCTCCTAAAAGAGGAAAGAGATAAAACTCTCACCATGAACATGAGGTGCAGCACTGTGTTCACACAGCAGGAGAAAACAACAGGCATTTCTTCTTGAGGTCTACACTCTCTGGGCTACTTGAATTTGATTTTTCTTCATTTTGGTCATGCTAATCCATTATATTTGGTTAGGTAGTGTGTGTTTTGGGGAATTTCTTTCTTATTTAAATTCATGTCTTTGTCATTCCTAAAACTAAATCTGTAGCCTTTTGGCATTTTCATGCCATTAAAGATGCATTTTATAAACACAACCATTGGAATTTGATCTGGGTGTTTGATTTTTCTTTTCTTTCCCTTGTGTTGGAGCCGCTTCATAATACCTAGTGGATAAGATGTCTTTGATCTACTAGTGTGCATCTTTAGGATGTAAAAAATACATCTTTGTGACGACTCTCTGCAGAAATTGTCATAAAGGACATTAAAAAGAAAAACTACAGGCACACAGAAGGGTTTTTAAGAAATCAGGCAGTATTAAAAAATATTGAGACAGCAAAATATAAAATTTTCTGTTATTTTTTTTCTATAGAAAAAGAGTCTTTAATAAGAAAGTATCTTCATGTTACCCAGGTCATAGAAACAATTTAATTTTAAATCGAATGATACCTGTTTAGTCAAGATATAATTAATAAATTTGTCAACAAACCAAACAAATATTCAAAAACTTTTCTATTTAGACAAGCTGAGAAGTGAGTGATTTATTTGATCATCACTAAAAGCCAACTTCAACACTTTTTCCATCAATAACTTAAGTATTTCCTCTTAGTTTTACTACCTGCAAAATAGAGCGGACAGTTCAACACTATGATGGTATCATTTAAAAACAAAATAGAAGACGAGTAACTCATGTTTTTCCGGGAGACAATCCTCCTTAAAAATCTCCGCAATTACAATTACAACTTACACATTTCCACTACGTGGGAAAATTAGTTTTCTCGCACTGCTTGGTAAACAATCACAGCTAAAAACGAGAAACTAAGCCGAATTTAAGGTGTAGTTAGAAAAAAAAAAAGATTAATGAGCACTTGTGGACATTTGTCTTTCAGGCTGGCATCTGGCAAAGCTCCACAGCGAGTTGAAACAGGCCCTGCTGTGGTGTTTGTCATCCCGACTCCTCATCCATCATCATTAGCGAGCGCCGCGGACTCGACTGCGTTTAATGCACTCGTATCTGAATAATTACCACAGATAAATAGACTAAAGGCCCTCTTTAGGGACATCTTAGCTCGTTGGAGAGAAGTGATGAATAAAACTGAGTTGAGTCAAAGATTGTATCAGAAAGTGTAAAAATAGGCCGAATGGCAGCAGCAAAATAAACTGGCCATTATTCCTGCAGATAAAGTGAGATTTTCTTCTTTATCTCGGCAGTGTTTGTGCGTGCTGATTAGATTTCTTACGACACCTGAACGCCTGATGCAATCTGTGTCTTTTCTGCTCAGCAGCTATCAGAAGAATGTCTCGCTTGTATGGTTCAGAAATCATGTGGTTCTTACTTTATCCGTCAGCTATGGACTTCTCTCTTTTTTTTTTTTTTACACAGCTTCTTGCACAATTAAGAAGTTTCGGGAAGAGTTTGCATTGTAATAAATAAAGAAATATAGATTAATCATTCTGTCGTTGTTTTCATTTATCTTCAGCAAGCTGTCTGTGTGTAAATAACACCATCTCTGTGATTGAGTGTGTCAGCCAGCATGTGATTTGAAGGCCCATTTCCCGTCAGTCTGTCAGTGTTGTTTCTGTTTTGGACTCTGCTCTCTTCTGGACACATCACCGGGTTAATTCCCTGCATTGTTTAAAAGAGCTGTCAATCATGTGAAGTCATTCATAAAGAAAACAAACCCCGTGATGTATAAATACACTCCCCGACTCACCCAGTCACACTCACAAAGCTCGCTAAGCACATAAACAAACAAGCTGCAGGGTGAGAACAGGCACATATAATCGAAAGGAATCTGACTCTTCCTGTGGAGAGAGCTCCCTCCGTGATAACAAAACCCACAGCAACAGCATAGTGACACACACACACACACCGACACACACAGAGAGAGTTACTGCTGTTGTTCTTCTTCATATTAAAGGCTGATTGGACTCACACTGAACGCTGCCCGCCCCGGTCCAAGCGAAAGGGTCCAGCCTGGAGAAGTAAGAGGTGGCCTTGCCCAGCATGCAGGAGCCCTGCCTGGATACATCGAAGAGGGGCCGAGGAATCAGCCCGAGAGCCTCCATGCAGTCAAACATGTTGTGTCAGATCACAGAGAGCAGTGAAGCTGGGAGAAGAGCCCAGAAAAGGAGCTTCCTGTGGAGTAACCTAATGCCCTGTTTGGTCCAGGTGTTCCCTATCTGTCTGCCACTGCCCTCTGGTCGTCCCGTCCTGCTCCCCCTCGCATGAACCAAGCCTCGTCTTTCTGCCGGCTCTTTCTCCTCCCTTTCTTTATCCCTCTCTTTATTCCAGTCTTTCTCTGTTCCTAGATCACTTGCTTGGCTGCCTGCTTTCGCCCTGCCTGCTGTAACTGATCTCACCTCCCCTCTTGCTGGCTCCGTGGGCCTCTCACACTCCAGCACACTTACAGCCAACTATCTGCTGTGGTGGTGGGGATGAGAGGGGGAGGGAGGAGTGGTGGGGTTCAGGGAGGGAAAACAAGCCTGAGGAGGTGTGTCCCTGCTTTCTGATTGACCAGACACCAAACACCGCGTCCCTCCCTTTCTCGCTCCAAGTTTTCAAACTCACCTCTGTTTTTCATGTGCAGAAAATGAAAAGGAATATTTTTTGTCTCCCTGTACTCCGTCCTTGTTTTTTATTTTCCTGCTTCGGTTTTCATTGTGTTCTCTCCTGCAAACAGCAAAGCGGAGTTGCTTTCTGCAAAAGTGAAATTTAAAAATCCCGACTCGCACAGATCAGTTTGAATTTGGAGCGGAGAGAAAAATACGCAGAGAGAGAGAGAGAGAAGTACTTCAGCCAACATGTTAACGTTCACTGGAACTCGGGTTTACTGAAAGTACAGTGATCTCATTAAATGTGTAAATGCAAAAACCTCACTCACAAATATGCATGACCTACAAAATGGTTTTAAAGTAGTCATTTGTTTGTTTGTTGTTCTTATTTGTAAAATTTACTTAAACTTACTTGCTTAAATTTCACTGAAAGTGTGCATAAAATCAGCAGCATGATAAACTGTAAGGCAGATGATCAGTTCAGGTTTCCACTGTGATGTGATGAAATTTATGCACTGCTTATTTCCCCTTTAATTATTCTACATTAATTTGGTTATTTATTTCTGGTTTGAGCTCCAGAGTTGTGTGTTGAACCTGTGCAAACTTGCCAAATCATCTCTGTGAATGTTGGTCAGTTTTCGGTGGACACAGTATAACGAGTAGCATTAGTGGAAATTCTGCAACTCTCCTCTCTTAGAAATAAAACTCTATCCTCCAAGATATAAATAATTGCAGGATAGAGCGGGAGCCCTCACAGAGCAGGATTTATCAAAGACTATCTCCAGAACGTCAGAGTGAAGAGGATGAAATGCATTGGCAGCTGGTGAAAACAAATCTTGATGGGGCTGACGTGCCAATAAATGTCTCTTCCCTTCCTACAATTCCACAATAATAGAACATTCTCCATATAGCAAAATAGCACAAAGGGTTACATTAGCTAAAAGTAAAAGATCTGATCACAAAATATATGGTATTTAATCATTAAATAATTGTCAACAGTTAACACAGGCTCAAAAGCCTGGAAGTTTAACATCAGAAAAGCCACCTTACCCAACAACCATCATTATGTCAACAAAACATTAGCATAACAGCAGGAGCAACTCAAAGAAATCTTAGCAACATTTATCCAGAGCAGCATTAGCATTATGCTAAGCATCAAATTAACCGCAGCAACATTCATAACTGATTTCCAGCAAAGAATAAATGACAGCAGCAGCTGATGAGCATAAAAAGTAAACAACAGAAGGTAGCAGAGTAATACAGTAGCGCCATAGAGAGAGAGAGCTCCTGCTCTGTCATTCAATCTGCCATTGTCACCATGACAACACAAAACTTTCCAGCATCCCAGCAGGGGCGATTCTGAGCTCCCCAAAGACATTAAATTCTTTGACGCTGATTGGGCAAATGTTTATTATTTTTCCCTAGCAACCACACACAATTGGCTGTTTAGCTTAACTTCTAGGGCGCTATTAGCATAACCCCAGAAAGGAACTGACAGGAGTAACTTACTGTTGGATGACAGTAAACTGGGGGGAAATGCTGTAAATCAGATTACATTTAGGCACACGCTATTAAGGAAAACCGGTTAATACAATTTCTTAAAAATGTTTATAGGTCATTTTGAGATGCACCGCCATTTTCCATGTCTGGGAGGGCGGCGCTCCAGCGCCCCCTATTGACCAGCAAATGACATGCAAGCAGTTCTGACCTCAACCTACTGGACACTTGTTCTTGCTACAATGACCAGCACAAGTGAAAAACTTGTGATAACAGTTTCTTGGCCAAGCTGGTGACCAGCAGCATGAGAAGGTTACAGGCTGATGTTATATAAACTGTTGAACTTCTAACAAGTCTTGTTTCTTCAAAAGTCCAGTAAAAATGCCAAAAAAGTTAAAACTAAAGTCAAAAGAAGCCCAAAGTATAAGCAGTAAATTAAAAGGAAACTATTTTCTACAGACACATGTCAGCTGCTCATAAAGTTTCAAGAGCAGATAATCAGGACCAGATAATATTAAAGCAAAGTGGGTTTGATTTATACTATTGAAGCGTAAAGTTCTGGCTTTCATACTGGATTTGGAAATGTTGTTAGACTTTTGGAAATCAGTTAAAGAGAATAAAGTGACTGATATTTACCAATACTAACTGTGCTGACAGCTAATTTAAAACACTAAAAACATTTCAAAATGCCAACTCTAATAGCTTTTCTTTGTGTTAAAGTAGTAGGGAAAGAGCTGTGCAACGCCGATTGCTTTCTTGCTCTCATGATGTGACATCACCTCTGCTCCATGTACAATTTATTTACATGTTTCAAAGTACATCAGAGCTTTTTCTTTTTAATTAAAATAACACCTTGCGATATTGTAGACTTCTACATTTTCAGATAAAAAGTAAGTGTAAAAAGCTGCCATATCATGCTGGTTTATTTGTAAATCACATTTGACATTAATTGCATGTGACCAAAGTGATGTGGAATAAAAACATTGGAGAAGACAGGTAAGCAAACCACTCACTCCTGATGCATAGCGATAAATAAAATCACAAAGCAGCTAAAAAATATTGAGCTGTAGCTTAAGGGGTACTTACTTTACTCAAGGGTTAAATTCAGTAAAAGTGAAACCTTACAGTTTTGTGAAGACAATTACACGTCAAATGCATCCAGAAATTAGAAAGTGAATGCTGAATGTGGTAATTGTGAAACTTATTGAAGACAGAATCAAGTAAAATCAATATCGGCAGGCCTAAGTCTTAAAAATTGTCCTCTAAATCTCTAACTCTTTGACGGCAGCTTTAAAGAAAAGGGACATTATTTAAAGAACTAAACTAACTCAAGAATAAAAAGCTACCTGTTCCTCTCACTAGCAGAGGAAATCAAAAACTAATTCACATATTTATCTGGCTCCAGTTTGCACTGTTTCACTGTTTTACTTGTTGCAGTTCATTCAGCTCAGTTCACTTTCATTAAAATGATCTCTGTGTAGATCATTTCCCCTCATTATCTCCAGGTCTTTACTATCTGGTCTCTATCGAACTGAACTCTTTTGAGGTTTCTTCCAGTGGATGCAGCTATCCTCCTCTCAGTCACACTGAAGTGCAACAGTGCTGCAGGCTGGCCACGCCGGCCCCAAACTCTGCAAAGTCTGGACACTTTGTGTACGAGACAAACTCCCCCTCCCTCCACACCTCCTCCCTTTCCTTCCCTCGTTCAAGAGAGATGAACTCTGGAAGAAACCCCCACTGGGGCCCTAACGCCCCCCTCCACCCCAACCACCAACACCACCTTCACACAGATACACACTCAACTTGTCCTGCCTGTGGCTTCATACTCTCCACACTTCTTTTGTATATTTATGTGTAGAGTCTATTTTCTTTGTTTTTCCTACACTTTTTGTTTGTATTTCTTGCTCTGTCTTGAATATATTAATGGATGTTTATCCCTATTTTTACGAGTGAATCTATTATCCTCCTTCCTTTCTTTGATGATTATTTTTTGCAGGCGTCCCTCCAGTATTTACCTGTTTTTCTGTTTGTACCCTCACACGCCGCTGGAAGCGGTGCTGCGCCACATCAGCCTGCTGAGCTCTCTCCACACCTTGAGACAATTAGCCTCCCTGCCTCACAGCACCCTGCCCCCTGTTGCTGCTTGAGAAAAGAAGCACATAAATACGCTGGGGGAATGCGAATAAAAGGAATAGTTGGATCACTTTCCTTAAAATAACAAAACAAAAACAGGCTCACTCATCCTCCTCCATCCGCACGAAGCGAATCTCTTTGAAACGTAAAACACTTTCAAACAAGTTTTTATTCGTACTTTTCAAACATCCAACTCGTGAGAGGACAGAGTAGTTCTCCAATAAAAGTCCAGTCCTCATGTCAGACACAGACATACGAGACTGAGCAATGGGTTTCTCTGTGTCTGCACAAGTCCAGCAGCGGCCGTTCGCAAGCGCAACGATATGGTCACAAATGTGAAGCAATGAAATGTGAGCGCAAGACTGCTGTTTGTGATATTCATGGGTGTTGGAATGTGCAGCAGAAAGAGTGGCGGTGGGTACGCGTGTGTGTGTGTAGACATGCTGACAATTATGTGTGTGCTTAAAGAGAGTGCATGTGATGACAGACAGAAAGGAAAACACACAAGTCTCACTCTGAGCCTTTAGTTTCAAGTTACTATCACATTCACCTCACACACACTCAAAAACACACTCGGATTCAAAATACAACCAAGAACAAGATGTCACTAGCACAAAAGTTACTGTCGAGTGAAAAAATTAGGACACTCTGTTAAACATTCAGTTCTTTATGAATAAACATGTTGATATCCAGCCCTTTTATTGTCTTTCTCTTCAGGGGAAAGTGATTTATTTGCACTTAAACTAGAGCAATAACTTTGCTTTACTCATTTAACAAAGCATATCTACGTACAGGAAAGGTTAGGACACCCTGCCTCCTAACAGCTTGTCTTGTGCAATAAGTGAGACTTTTCTCATAGCCATTTACTTATCTCTGATATTGGCTTAAGAAAGGTTTGTCCTGCTCCTGACTCTCAGCTGTGAGACGCTTGAGGGTTTTTCTTTTTATGAACAATCACTCAGTTAATCCCTGGTGGATTTGCTGGTATACTTCAGGTCCATGTCATGTTCTAGAGCCCAGTTGTACTTTAGCTTTTGATTCTTACAAGTGATCTCATGTTTTGTCTGATGCACAGAACAATTCATGACCAGGTCTTGATGTAGCAACAATAAAACCTCCACCTCCATGCCTTGTAGTTTGCATGAGGTTTTTTTTCCTGGGATGCTATGTTTGGTTTTGGTTGTATTTCTGTTTTGGTGTCAAGATAATTTGAAACTTATCAGTCCAAAGAATGCTCTCCACAAAGATCTGTTCTTGGTTTATGTTCTCTGTGACAAACTTCAGTCTTACCTTCATGTCATTCTTATAAAAACAAAGGGTTTCCTCCCCTTGCACACCTCTAATAAAATTCAAACTTGTTCAGTCACTTTCTTAGTGTACAGACATCCACTTTCACATCAACGGCACTGTCAGTCAACTGGAGGTGCATTTTTGAGCATCTTGCTTTTAGGGTGAACTTGCTCAAGCAACCAAACTAGGGAAGGTTTTGAATGTCCTCTTCTTGTTGACCACTCTTCATACATTGGAGGAACTGTTTTGAAATTCATTACAATCTTCTTTCTGAAGGCCTCAGAAAGCTCTTTAGATCTCACCATGAAGTTCACACTCACTTCAGCCGTCAGGAGTGATTTAAACTAACTGTGAGATGTTTAGAAATGCGGATTAACAATGCTCTAGTCATGTGCACCTGATGTTACACAGCTCTATAAAAAAAATGAAGAGCTCACTGCACTGAACCCGATTGAATGTGAACTTGTTTTCTTTGAATTATTTGACGTCTGACAGCACTGCATCTTTTTCATTATTTTGACTATTTCTCATTTTCTGCAAATAAATACAAAATTTTTGCTTGGAATTTCAGAGACATGTTGCCAGAAGATCCTAGAATAAAAGAACAATGTTCATTTTACTCAAACATATACCTATAAAAAGTAAAATCACAGAAACTGATCATTATAAGTGGTCTCTTAAATTTTTCCAGAGCTTTAAACACTTGCGATTTTATCTTTCAAGTGTGGATCAATGTAGATGTGTTCTAATTTATTCCTCTGATTCTGATTATCAAATAATCAGAAACTGATTATTTAATACACCAACAGAAAACTTCTAGCTCTTTTTTTCCCCCAGATTTCCTTTTAAATAAGTATTTCAGCATGCATCACCTTTTCTAAGACCCATGCATGATTCAGAACCGCTCTGGTGTCTCTGACGACAAGCATTAAAAAAGATTAATGTTATCCTAACCTGGTGATTTTATTCTACTTTTGCAGCAGTTCCAAGAAGTTCTGGGCCGATGTCAAGGAGCCTTAAATGGATCTTTACCACATCCCCGCTCAGCAAGAACTTACTGAATCAGTGAACACACGTCAGGGTGCTTTTCATGTGGATAACCACTAACTCCAGATCTGGAGATGTTTTAACGTTCATCTCATTAGGCAACAAAGTCTGGACTTGCACTCATGCTAATAAGCGTCTGGTTTGAATTTACTCATAAATCCAGCTTTTACTGGGACTATGTACCCTTTGGTTCACATTGCATTAGCAAAAAAAGGACTTAATTCAAGCTTATTAGCTGCAGAGTTACTCATAATGAAAACCAAAGAATTTCCACCAACCTGGGCATGCAGCCACAACAACCTTTTATCACCTTTGGGATGTCTGCAAATAATAGGGGCTCTTGTTTCAATTTCCTTTTAACATAACATGAAGAATATTGAGCAAAACCACTAAATATCTAAACGAGCAATAGTTCCTCTGGCTCACATCTCCCTGCTGGCTGTAATCACTGAAATTAGTGTTGTGAATGGCTGCAGATGTGACATAATGGACGAGTGTGTGAGTCCTTAGATATCTCCTTGTACGTGAAAGTCGAGTGACTCAATCTATATCAGATAAATAAGTATTTCTGAAAACATTGAATGTAATAGAAACCTGGTGATCCCAAGGTCGCACTCTGTTCTCTACCAGTGAGATTTAGAAAATTTATTTGACTTTTCCCTCAGAAAAAAGGATTTTGCTTGTGATTAAAATGTTTAGTCGTTGCTCTAACCAAATTTACCTGTAGCCACTTTCTCCCTATCAGAGATAAACACTCATCTGCCTCATTTTAATGTCACGTTGTCTCGTCTTTTGCATTTCGGGTGTGGCTGAGAGGAGCTGGGTTGGTGTGCCGTCCCATATTTATACCCCAGAGAAGCAAAAAGTCACAAATTACTACTTAACAGTTCCTGGACGCTTGAGTCACCTTAAAGAATTAGAATATTAATAGCTTTGGTTGCATTTATTTTAAAGAAATTTAAAAGAACTCATCATAGCTTATTTTGTTTAAAAAAAAAAGAAAAGAAAAACATGTTATTGTTTAAAATAAATGTACTCTAGTAAAAGGTTTTATTGTTCTGCTATTTGAACAACAGATTAATTTAATTGTGGGCATTTTACTCATATTTACCAGACAATCCAATAAATATAAAAGTCCTCATAATTCTTTATAAAGTTTATTTTTGGTGACTTGTGATATCCATATTGCTGTCAGCTGGGGGAGAACTTTGTTAAGCCTCTGTCTTTGTTAAATAAAATATAATACTAATAAAAAATAATTCCTTGTTTCTCACATGAAAACATTGTACTAAGTTGGTTCATTCCTCTATTATTATTATTCTTCTGTATCAGATTCTGGTATCATTATTTGTGACAAATTTAATCCGACATTAACCATGAACAGCTATGATCTGGAAATAAAAAATAAATGTATTATAAGAGTATAAATATTTATAGATCAGATAGATTTATGCATGTATAATGAGGGTTAAGACTTGAAAACAACTGAAAAGCTTCTTTTACTATTGGAAATATTATATAATGCCATTTACCAAGTTGGACTGATGAATGTTTTTGTCTAAAAATAATTAAGAAAACATGTTTTGTTTTGGGGGGTTTTTCGGTTTAAATATTTGCTGACTTGTAGGTCCCAAAGGAAGATTTTATTCTGGATAATAAGACTCATGTTGCATTTTTGTGCAAGTTGTGAAAAAAAGTATTTTTCCCACACAGATTTAATGTTTTCTCCTTTTTCTGTTACATTTACATGTTTCAGATCATCCAACAAATCCAGATATCAGATAAAGATAACCTGAGTGCAAAATGCATTGTTTGCAGAAAATCTAGAAAACATCTAGATTTCATCCGAGAGGTTACAGAATACACACCATTTAATTAATACTTAGCTTGTTTCATTCTGATACATCAGCATACCAGGAGCCTCTCTTTTCTACATGTGACACTTATCTATTTAAGTGTTGTCCCATTATCCTTCTATCTCTGCCTGAGTATCAGTAAAAGCACCTGAGGCAACATCTGAAAGATGTAATCGGACACTGAGAGCATGTAGCCTGCAGGACTCCCAGCCCTCCTCCAGAGGGACTCCAGAGAAAGAGTTCAGATCAGCAGATTAGAGAAGCTCAATCAACATGTCGTACACACACACACACACACACACACACACTGCTGGACTCGCACCGCTATCTCTACAGCTGATATGTGACTGACAGCAGGCGAGCCTCTCTAAACAAATCTCAATCTGAAGTAAACTTAGTTTACAGAGCCAGCTTTATTGAGTTATTACTATGTATTGTTTCTTTTGTCATGACTTACATTTTTCTTTGTATGTTTTAAGCTCTCCTTAGATGGCAGCTATGTTTATTTATTTTTAAATATAAGCCTCATTATACTTTGTTTCACCAGGGGGTTGAGGATCTAAATTTAGATGTTTCACTGTGAAATGGAAAAAGTTTACAGATGCCAGTAATCCTCCTGGATCTAACTCTCTATGAAAACGAAACATGAGGACTGTTAGTAAGAAAAGGGAATAAGAAAGGAAACCATGGAGCCACAGAGATCATGTGGGATCCAGTCAGTCAGTCAGTGTGGCTTTCCACCAATCAGCTGTTAAAGTGCAGAGTTCAGAAATAGATCATCAGTGAAATGTGTCTACAGTTAGTGACACAGACAAATATATTTAATTTGAGTTAGGCAGAAAAAAAATGCACAGTCATCCACCTAATCTGACAGAGTGGACAAGGAGAACATTTGTAACGCGCTTGGTCTCTCTGGAGGAGCTGCAGAGGTCCACAGCTCAGGTTTTAGAGTTTATTTGCAGGACATCTATATGTGATGCAATGCAAAAATTTCACCTGTAAGGGGGAGTGGCAAGAAGAAACCCAGTGTTGCAGTTTGCTTAAAGCTGTGTAGGGGATGTAAGAAACCCACTGAAGACGTTCTGGTCAAATAAGACCAAAGTGGAATGTTTTAGCTTCACTTATGCAAAGAGCATCAGCACAAACACATCCCCACCCTGGAATAATATGGCAGCAGCAGCATGCTGTTGGAATGATTTTGACAGTCGATGGATGGATGGATGGATGGATGGATGGATGGATGTACAATAGAGATGTTCAAAGCTGGTTCAGAATTACCCTGAAAGACTGTAATGCAAACAAGGTTTTCTAAAGGCTGCTGAATAAAATGCATGCCATATATATATATATATATATATATATATATATATATAAAATAAAATCTGTAAAGTGTGGCAGATTTGAGATGAATGATTAAAGAGCATTAATCCCTCCCAGGACTGAGTATCTCAGTCAAAGACAATGAAGTGAAGAAATAAAAAAAAAAACCCAAAGGTCTCAGTGAGTCTGAACCTGAACCCAGAAAACTCGAGATCCGGCCCTGCAGCGAACAACCTGAGTCCTAAAAATTTTATATAGCAACAAATAATTGTGGATTTGAACCTTTTTTAAAAGATCTATTGTAGAGCTACTAGGATACAATTGTTAAGAAATAACTCTCTTTTTAAACTATGTCGAGAAAAATTATCTTTTCTTTCTGTCATCTGTAGAGCAGAGTTTAATTTTAATATTCATGTCCATGAATAACACACGTGTTGTCTTGTTATCCTAAAGACAACACAGACTTTTCATTAAGATGCAAAATCAATCTTAATGTTTTTCACCCATCAAACTGTCTGTATTTTCATTATTTCATGTCCTCAGTTTAAGAAAACAAATTGTCAATGTGAAGTACAACAGCGCCCCCTGTGGTGGAAAAGGAATTCCATGTGCAGAACAAAATGAGAAACTCTGTCATCTGCCTAAACTTTCCTGCTTGAGGAGAGTCCTGGTTCAAATATAAAGAGCTGGATCACGTCCATGGAAAGCAGAAAATTACAAACAGGGACCACATTATGTTGACTGTTTTTCCAGCCTGCCTTCTTACTGCCATCTGTCTGGTTTACCGCATGGAAAAAATCTCCTCTCCTCTCCTCTCCTCTCCTCTCCTCGCCTCTCCCTGGGTAAGGGAGCGCGCCGCGGGGGCCCTGGGGAGGCGGGGGGGCGGNTCTCCTCTCCTCTCCTCTCCTCTCCTCTCCTCTCCTCTCCTCTCCTCTCCTCTCCTCTCCTCTCCTCTCCTCTCCCTGATTAAAGGAGAGCCACATATTTGCCCTGAGGACCCTGAGTTTCCTCTGTTCTGCACCCCAAATAGCCGGTCAGGGGACACACATTCGACACACAGGCTCGTCATGTGCGTGGAAAAAGAAATGGATTTTCTTGCATCCCAACTTTGCCTTCCTCCATTTGAACATCTTACAGTAAACTCCAAAGTACTGCATACAAATACTCTAGTGTTAGAAATTAAAATGCAATGTGATATACTTTGAATTTTTCCACATTTTGTCGCATTAATACTGCAGATTTCATTTTTGTTTTATTAGGACTAAAAGGGGTAAAGTTAAGTGGAAGGAAGAGGATTTGTGTTTCATTCAAAAAGTTATTTCTTCACAGAATGAAGGTCCTTGATTTTAACTCTGGCCAAGTGCTTGTCTTTGTGGAGTTTATAGTTTGATTTACAACTGTTTTTGTTGCTGTTGTTTTACAAATAAACATGACAAGTTTGGCATTGAAGGGAAAAAAAACAAAAAACACTTTTTGCTTTAATTATAGTTACAAGTCTTTTGGGGGTATTATCCTACCAGCTTTGCACTGACAACAAATAATGCTGGGAAAATTTTTCCCATTCTTTGTTGCAGAATATCTCAAGGTTAATCATATTAGATGGCCTGGACTTTGGTTGGACCATTCTAGCAAATAAACAAACTTTGATTTAAACATATTGTCCTGCGGGACAAAGTTGTTGTCCCGCAGGAACACGATCATCTCCCCCAGTCCGACGGCTTTTTGAGCCTCTAACATTTTTCACTCTCCTTACCCTCAGCATGTTGCTGCCATCACCATACAACCATGGTTTGCTTTGCCCCTACATGCCTAGTGCAGAAATAAAACAGCGGAAATGTTGGTGTGGAAGACCAGATGAGTTATTTTTCTACTCACACAACGCAGCCATCTCTTTGGGAAGGTCCGCTCCAAAACGTCCAAACAGGTGACTGCTGGCCAACAGGTCAAAGGGTGAGTGACCCCTCATGGAGTTAAAGGTGAAGGGGTACATGGCACGAGAGAATCCCGTCATGTGACGCATTTGGTGCTCTCTGTTTGTTGCCATTGTGAAAAAGTGTGGCTGCTTATTCATCTTGTTTTTTGTTTTTTTCCTTTGTCTTCCTCTTTAGCTCCTTTGTCAGGGACGTATGGTGAGTTTGAATCGGGTTGGTGCCATTCAGCCCCACTCAGCTGCTGGCTGCTCTTCTGTCCGGCCGCGGTGAAGCTGAGGAGGGAGGCGGGAAGGAAAGTCCTGTTCAGGTCCGAATGCTGCAGAGAAAGAAGCAAATAGAGACCAGAAGGTCAATTTCTGTAGGACTCAAGTTAGAATGGGAAATGTTTATCAAATGAAATAGATCATATATAACTGGTTTAAATAAATCACTATTTTAGTGATGTAGAAAATAATAATAATAATAATAATAATAATAATAATAATAATAATAATAATAATAATAATAATAATAATAATAATAATAATCATGATTAGAGAACGCTTCAGTTCAGGCATCTGAACAAAGAAACAGCCAAGAGAAATTGGTGCGTACTTAGCATCATAATTTGTGTGGCAGTCGGTTCAGGTTACTATCATACTATTGTAAACCATAAAACACTTATAATATGTAGAATAAATCTCAGTAATTCACATGTGAAAGAGATTATGAAGGATATTTGGGAACAGGGCTGGAGGCATCGCTGAAACATTAAAAGAGAAAAACGAAAACAAAGAAGATTAAGAACTAAACAAAGAAGACGAGGAAGATCAAGCGGGAACAGTGGGGGCAATGTTGCGTTGCCTTTTTTAATCTTTCGACTAGTAAAGTAATTTCAGGCATACCATATGATTTCAATCAGCAGAAGTGTATCATAAAGGGTCCCTCTGTTTCATTTGCCAGCCTGACTCCAGCCAGCCAACCCACAAACAGTCAGCCGCAACTTGGGCAATTTTAACCCTTCGCTAGAACAAACACACATTAGCTTAGCATTCTCGCACCATACACAGGCTCAACCTCATCTGCTCTGCTGACAACTTTCTGATGAGAACATCTGCTCCTAAATCTTCCTTTGTTTGTTTCCCAGGAGTCACATTGTGGCTTATAACTCTGTCAGAAATGCTTAATGTGCAGCACTTCCTTCATCTTTCTCTGTAACTCCTGCCCCCGTCAGTGAATTTATGAGTGGGTGGGGTTAAGCTCTCTGTGGTGAATCTGTGGTAAATACAGCTTGGCCAAAGAATGTCTTGTTGTTTTGGGTCTGCATGGGAATCAAACACCCAGGGTAGATAAGAGGCAGTGTGAGAGAATAATGGCTTTACACATGTCTTACTTTCAATAACTCCAAGTTGTATTTCAAATAAACAAAATAAATTTGGCAGAATTAAAAAAACTAACAAACTATTCTTTCAAAATTAATGCATGGGTGCAGGCTAAAACATAAATCTTTTGACTCTAGTGACAGATTAGACTCACACAAACAGTAAACTCCACTAACCCTGACAGCTCTGATTGAGGCTTGATTTCAGACTGAGTACAGATGTAAAAACTATTAGACAGCTGTTCAAAAACACAAAAAAAAACATGACTATAATTAACAAATGACATATCACTTAAAACCATTTGACTCACAGTTCAAACTAATCACTAAGAAAAGCTTAAAAATTTAGTAAAAGAGGGACAAATTCCCCAGGAGCCGCCATTGCAGGGCTTTGCTCAAAACTGGCAGCAGGTAGGTGAGATTTACACAGCAGCATAAATACTTTTGGAAGTGTTGATCCGAAGTTGTGTAAGAAGTAAAATGACTGACTGAAGAATTCTGGTTCAAAGTAATTTTCTGTGAGGAGTCCTACTGCTATTCAAAACCATTTGAATGTCTGAGGTGTCCTACTGTAAGTCCTGCCCCATGGCAGCATCCTAATGAAGCCTACAGTGTCTTGAATAAGTATTCACACCCCATGAACTGCAAATGTAAAGATAATCACACCGGCGCTACCATGAATTCACCAAGAATTTACAGTAAAACAGCAGCAGTGGAGCTGTCAGGTGGTTGCTGTCATTTTTACTCAAAGTGTTTGTTATTTCAAATTACTTTAATTAAAATTCTACTTTAATTTAATTATAGGTGCACTGTATATTTTGATAAATCTAAGTTCTGAAATTATTTTCCAAATGAATTTCTGAAAAGTGTGGTGTGCATTTATATATTCACACTCTGTGAAGTTAGTGCTAGCACGTTTTCTTCTAGCTCTATACCTTGTGTTATTAGATTGGCCCATTTTTCTATCACACCTGACCTGCTTACCTGTCACTGACGAAGAAATGTATCCCCGTATCATACCACTGCCACCACCGTGTTCTACCCTGGTACTGGTGTAGGTCAGATAAATGAGGAGTGTTGGTTTTCTGCTCACTATAACATTTTGCCTCCTGGCCAATGAATGAATATTCAATTATTTATAAATGCAAAATAACAACAAATCTTTTGATAATTATTTGTTTAAAAAAGATTAAGTCATTTTTGTTAGCAAATGTTTATTAAATGTTAAACGTTTGGTTTAAAGCTGCAGTATGTAACTTTTATAATATTTAAAAAAATATTTTTTAACTGTTACTATGCACAATAGAAAATCTGTGAAAACAATTCCAGCTCCTATCTCATTATCTCATGTAATATTATCACCACATAGTGATAGTTTTAGCAAATATGTAAGAAAAACCATATTGTTTATAAAAACTACATGCTGCACCTTTAAAAGAGCAGCTAAGGATAGTGTCCTATGGATTCAATCCCATGAAAAAGTACAAGAAGGGCATCTTTATGTCTGTGCTTGTAGTAAATATTCTTCATTGCAGTCTACTGCTGGCCATTTTTTTTGTTTTTGGCCCCACAATAAAAGACTGCCAGCTCCTGGTGTATGATTAAATGGTCAGAAGCTGAGATATAGCAACTTATTTCCATCGTGTTGTGTTTTTTCACTGAACCGTATTACGAGAAGTGTTTCTAAACACCGTTGAGAACATTTCAATTCTCTCCTCTGCTTTCATCTAAGTGACTATTATTAGAGTAAAATCCGTCCACGTCATGTCTTCCCACACACACGCCAAAGCGCCTACAGTATATAGCGCAACTTCTCACCAAAATCCACAAAGTCAGCTCCCAGAGTGTTGTTTTTAAAGTCATATTTCCCATATTGACATATTTTCTGTAGCGGCTTGGCTCCGCTGCGGTTTTTCTTCACTGCGAGGGCCCGTCGGGGAGAGTCCCCACAACTGTTTTCACAAAGAGCTGCAGTGTTTGACGATTAAAGAACGCCAAGCACAGGCTGGACGAAGCATGCAGTTATTTCAAACGTAATTACATATGCTTGCTGGGAACTGCTGCATTTTGCGATCATACGTATGCAGAAGCCTCTTCTTAAAGGCAGGACGCAGACACATGCAAGAACCGACATGTAGGCAGAAGCAGGGCGCGCGCGCAGATGTTCTGCGACTTTAATCGTGCTCGTGGGCAAGTAATCAGCGGGGGACACACGACGTTCACACACTCCGAAGGACCATTGACAGTGGCAATTGACCTTGAAGAATGAAGCTGTAAATACAGGACAGAGGATCCGACTGCAGATGCAGCGACTTCAAGAATTCTCTTTAACCAATCAAAATCCAAAGAGCAAAAATATGTGGTATGAAAACCAGATGTATAAAAAAAAAAAAAGAAAAAACGACATGAGGGGGAAAAAATAATGTGCTGAAAAAGAAAGAGGAAGATGGTGAGGCTTGTCAGGAAAGTAATGAAATAGGAGGCCGTTTCAAACATCTGGCAAGCTGATGAAAGACGTGGAGTTAATGAAATGGGAAACTAATAGGAGAAAGAGTTAATTGTGTTTAATGGTGGAGGGAGAAAGTGGATGGTGAGCAAAAGCCATTTAAAACGTACATAGAAACTATTTTACTTTTGCTAATAAACTGAGAATTAATGAGCACTCGCACTAAGCAGCGGTTTCTGCCTCTTGCTGGGGCGTTACTCGCCCCTCCAGGGGGAATACACCTTGGGCCGGGCAACAAAAGCAGCGCTGTGTCGCTGGGCCTCCAAGCCTCAATGCTGCTTTTATGAGACCTTTCTGGGTCGGGTCAAACTGGGTCACCTGGTCCTGGTGCAGCTAACACGCACACACACTTACACGCCCATAAGTGATGTTCTCTTTCCCCAGACTAATAAAATAAGATCCAATGTAAAAACAACGGCTGCTTCTACTCCTCTCTGCCCTGCCAGGTCACTTCATGCAGTGCCCACACTTACAGGCTCTTTTTCTTTCAGCTTTATCCTTTTCTGACCGTAAATATAGAGTTAATGAGATATTTACATAACATATATATGTTAGGACGCCCATTTTTTCTTTTTTTCTGGCTTTCAATCAGTCTAAACCTTTCTTCTTCAGTAACGATTAGCAAAATTATGTCACTATTTTTACTATCTGAGGTGACAAAATGCCAGAACAATAAAAGTAGGAAAACACTCTTTGAATTCACAAGTTAGCATAAATTTCTGCAGTATTTGGTAAAATTGTCTTCTAAACTTTATGACTTGTGAAAGGATACCCAAAACATTTGACCCAAAACATTGAACCCAAGCGTCAAGATTTCAGGTTTCCATTTTCGTAAACGCTTTTTCAACTTTGCCTGCAAATCTCCGGAGATCCAGAGTTTTCTGATGGACACTATAAAACATTTACTACATTATACTTGAATTACTTTCTCTACTGTAAACATTAGTTGTTTTTTTTATTATTTGGAAGTGTTACTTTTGTGCCTGAATTTGTTATTTTGTAAATATTTTGTTAAGTTTTTTTCCATTTTGATCTTTAAAGAAATTAATACATTTAAAAAAAATTGAAACAGAAATAATTTTGGCAATCTAAGCTGACCTAAAACAGTAAAAGTTTTATTTAGCTGTGACAGTAAGAGGAAAAAGTGGTTTATCTTTTTAAACAATGTTTTCAAGTTTAGATGAGTTGAAGTATTTTCGTGCTGCGGATTCCTGACTCATGAATATCAACAAATATTTGACTTACTTCACTGGCATGTTCTCTTGTGTTTCCCATTGTGAAGAGTGACTAAGGGATGGATCCTTGTATCACATCATACTCCACTGAAAGGTTATTGATTAACAATTGAAAGTTTTAAAAATTTTATTCGTATGTGAGAAATAATAGAAATCATGATCTATATGAACTGAGGTTCCAGGAATTGTTTTTGCTCTCCTCTGAACAAAAGTAATCAAATCAAAACTTTACTTTTACAGTTTGAGATTTTGCAACAACAATGAAAATCATTTATTTTTTCAAAACTTTAATCAGTGGCTGCCAAATAATGTTTAATTTTTTTAATAAAACATACATTAAACAAAACTCAAACATACATACTAACATTAATTCTTAATCCTTTAGTTTATGTAATTGAGTCAAACCTGCCAAAATCAAAACCACTGGATGTAGTTAGTTCTTCCAGATATAATAGTGAGGAACTCAAACACAGTCAGATTGCAGATATTAAAAGAGAAATAAAATGTTGTCCAATGACTTGTCCACACTAAGACAGGTCACCTCTCAGCTTTTCAGCACTCTGCCTCAACAAACTCAGCTCTGGACCATTTCTTTCCTTTCTGTCCATCTTTGCCAGGATTAACACGTCAAAAAAAATCTTTCAGCATTCTGCAAAACATCTCGACTCATAACCAAGAAGTCAGAGTCTCTTAATCTGTTAAAGGAATCTTGACTGACATTTTCATAAATGTTCTCAGGGTCTTTTGTGTTTTTCCATCTTTGAATCGCTAGTGATAATTTATCACATTTAAATTATGTACAAGCTAAGACTCATAATGACTGACCTGATCACAACAAATATGTTTTGATCAGATCATTTGAGTTCACACTTATTGATCACAGGGAGCAGGAAGTAAAATGCAGTCTGAGTTCATGCATTTCACACGAAGCTTTGTTGACATATTTGGGATCTAAGTTGGTCTGTAGTTTTTAAATCTCCCAAAAATAAACAGCATTTGTAAAATTTGAGGAGGAACTTCTGATCTAATAAAAAGAGAATTGGCCTCAATGTGTCTTTGCTGCTAATCATTTGTGTAATTAATAGGGAAATTTAACAGAACAAAGCTGCAGTTGAAATCAAAAGGCCATGTTTTCCAGTTTCAGTTTGTAACAAACAGCAGTGCCGGTCGTAAATAAAACGTTTACACACTCCGATGACAGAGACGCTAAGAAATAATAAGTGCTTAAGGACTTCCATTTTGGTTTGCATATAAAGTTTGTGCAAACCAAAGTTTGATTTAACGTTTCCAGATAATCTTTATAGACTTTAACAAGTGAGTTCAATGATTTATCTCCGAGTCAAATTTTCTCATTGCAGGAGTCACTTTTCTGTTTTTTCTAGTTCTGGGTATTTATATGATATTCACAACGAAGAGCTATTTATCAGCTCTTTTTTTCCTCTTTCCTCTTGTATTCAGGAGAAGAAATATTGTGGAGAGTGTGAAGAAGCTTTCTCTGGGAAAAGGAGGATAGGAGATTAAGGTTTCAGAAAAACTGAGTTGAACAATCTTGAACTTGTTACAAAATATTAACTTAAAAATGAATTAGTTGGTTTTCACTCTGGAGATACACTTAATTACATATAAATCAATAAAATGATCCTTTGCTCAGGTTACGTCCCGATTAGTCAGACAGTAGATTTGTTCATCACTACAGTTTTTAGTTTGTTGTTCAGCTAGTAATTTTGCTCTCTAGTCTTGTTTCATTCTGTTCTCCATTCACATTAGTTTATTCTTAGTTTTTGAGATTTATTCAATTTGTGTTCTATACTGTAAAAAAACTCAGTAAATTTATGTTAAAAAATGGTGAAATATCAACAGTTACTGACCTTAATATCCAAAACATTTTATTACCGTTGAAAATACATGGAATTACAATAACTCAATAAACATATATTTCAAGTAATTTTGACAGTCATGAAATGTAGAAAACACAGAAATATATTATAAAAATATAAGTAATTGTAAAATTTATAGAAAAATATTATAATATTGACAGCAGTTAATTACCCTAAAATTAACGGCACTAATCGGCCAAAATTATTCATTTTGCTGATATTTATATCTACAATGTAAAACCGTTAACCAGACTGTAAAAGTGATTTTTACAAAGAATAGAAGGCTGGTGTGATATTTTGGTTTCTACACACCAAATAAGGGCTGCTCACTTTTCAAATGATCAACCCTTTGTTTTTGAATTTTTGGGGATTTTTTTCTGTTTGACTTTCTGCATTGAGTTTATCTTGCGTCATCTATCCTGAATTGCTGGTCAAAAAGTAAAAAATTGTAAAGAGAAACATGTATCCATGATGCACAACATCCTGAGCAAAGTCTGAACTCGGTGACTTGTTTCTCAACCCAGAGCAAGAATCCTTTTATCACCGTTTTTTCTTCTACAATAGGTTTCCCTTACATGGACACATGATGTTTTTTTTTGTTTTTTTTTCTCAGATTTCACTAATACTGTGAGGAAACTGGACAGGAAACAGAATCGTTTCTTTTCTTAACAGAATTTTTTAATAGAAATTGTTTCTGGATTACTCGTAATCTGTATTTTTGTTTAATTTGGATTTATTTTCTTTATAACTTTCCATATTGAAATGGGGACAAATTACACTTCCTTGTGTGTTGTACTGTAATTTTTATGGTAAAATTCTGTTGACAACAGCTACCAGTAATTTACCATAAAGTTGTTTTTTGGGGGTTTTTTTACAATAAAATATCAATATATCATACAGTCCTGCCACGTTTTTCACTTACGTAGACTAATCTTTACAGTATATGTGTTTTTATAGTATGTTGCATAGAAAAGTTTACAGTTCTGAACTGCTAAAGTCACAGTTGCCAAGATATAATACCTCAGGCAGTATGACTGTATTTACTACGGCAAAACCATATTTTCATTTTTTATTTTACCATATTTTAGGAAATATGTTATTTTACCGTATATTGGGAAATACACTAAAATACTGGCAGCTTTGATTGGGTAAAGTTCTGGCAACCAAAACTGCCAGTATTTTACCGTAAATTAGAGCCGTTTCTTTCTGATTCTGGTCCAGTATTCGCTGCCAGAGCTTCAGAGCCTGTCAGGTTCATGAGTGATTTGTCAGATCCATTTCTCCTCTCTGCTGTGACCCTACTGGTCTCTAGGGGTTGAGTAGTTCAGATCTTACCTCTCAAACAGGAGTGTGTCTGCATGAACCACATAATGTCAGACTCCACTGATCTCTGATGCTATTTTGGCACTAATGATTTTTTTTCTTGCTATATATTCACCCAATTACACAGATAATTAATGAATGTTTTAAATGGAATATTTAAAGTAGTAACACATGCTAAAGGTAATTTGAATAATAAATATGTGTAATTGTCGTCTGTTTGTATCTATTTTATAATGATTATTTTATTTGTGTCTGATTTCATTAATTTCCCCCCCAAAATAAATCTGATATTATGATCAAGTAGTTAGTTGGTAGTTTTGTAATCTTTTTACCAAATACTTTTTCACTCCTGGTTAATTATTCTTTACTTGACTACCTTTTATTGTTTGTGATCTAACATTTTTAAATATTGCTACTTGAATACAATTTTTGGCTGACCAATCTTACCAGAAACATCCCTTCAATTTTGACTAGAATATTCAAAATGTTTTCTAATGAATGAGTTATTCCTTTTTTTTTCTCTGAATCACTGTATCATCCTGGGAAATAAAATTTAAAAGGTACCCATACTACTTTTTGTCTTCTGAAGTGAAGAGTTCTTGGTTTTATTGCTGCAACATTGCTACTTTTACTCAAACTGTGTTTATCCTGGTAAGGATGGCTTTGAATAGACGTACTTTATTTTTTTTAAACGCATCACTCTGTCTACTCTGTCCAGAAACCCAAATCCCTGCTTCACATTTCAAAGATTTTGGCTGAAGTCTTTTTTATCACTTCACTCTTTTCAGTTCCATCAAACCAACATGCGTTTAGCTGTGTGTGAGGTAAACGTTGGGGTTTTGGCAAAGCTTAGGGGAAATTTGAAAGGAATTGAACTGTAGTTGAAAACATGTTTCATACAAGAACAGAGGATAAAATGGAAAAAAATAGGAGGTTGTTTATGTAATGTTGGAGGTTCAAAGAGGTGGCAAGGAGATCAAGTCCAGAAGACCCTCTGCTGGTGCGCTGCTTGTCTCACATTTCAGATTGGTATTTATATAAAGCCTCATAAATACATAAATAAATAAATATCCTGGTTTTCTCCTTGAAAATAAAAACACAAATAAACAGAACCTTACAATTTTCAACTTGGTAGAATAGAATAGAATAGAATTCAACTTTATTGTCATCACAAGTACAAGCAACAAAATGTAGTTTTCATCTATCCAGAAGTGCTATGCAGGATATAAATATTTATTTACAGGTTACAGGTTGTTCCACCCAGAACAGTGACCATCTGATTAGCAAACTGTGAAATTGAATCTTTTCCCAATCAGTCCCCAGAATAGCATCCGGTTCAGTACAGCTGTTTATAAGAAAACAATATTTTCTTCAGAAGTAGCACGTCAAGGCATGTCTGTGTGTCATTGTTGGAAACATGGCAACTATGTCGACACGTGTAACAAATATTCACACCGTCCCAATGACTATATATAAAAAAAGTTTCGTTTTTCTAGTCTTATTGGAGACTTTGACATGAAAGCACATTGCATTGTTACTATTCATAATAATCAGCAAGAGCAACAACAACAAAAAAGAAACTCCACCAGAGTCTTTTTGGGTCAGTTGATTCAGTCCAACCCGGAATAAAGGACAAGAAATTGCAACATTAAAGAAAACCTTTATTATTGTGTCCATTACAATTACATACACATGGCCACTTACTCAATGTAGGTAATAACTTCATTTAGCAACTTCTAGTGACTTTTAGGACAGCCAGTAGCTACTTTCCTCGCACAGCAATTGGTAAAACTGATGTGATTCGTCCAAGCAGTGAAAGAAAGTTGTACCGTTTTATGCTTTTGAGATTTTATTCTAAATTAGGAAATAGTGGAAGCAAGTTAAAGTAAGGATCGATGTTCTCTTGAATACAAACACAAAGACTGCAGTTTTAGCGATGCTTACTGCACCAAACTACTAACACATGCTGCTAAAGGCCATTTCCAATGAGCTCTTATGTTTTTGTCTTTGTCTAAAATACAGGTAAATATTTCTTCCAGTGATTTCTCTCTCTCTCTATGTAAATAAATACTGACCACAACAAAGAATATTTTGTATGTTGTTAAATCAGATCTTGATAAACAAAATTAAATCAGTCCTAAAATTCAGATTAGTACATTTTTATTTCACTAAACTGAGATCAGGGGTAGGATTAAATAAGTGTTCACTTCTTCCTTCTCCTTTTCGAACAGAAAAGTAGTGGAAAACAAATAATTTTGTTCTTGGTTATGTGTGCACATATTTTTCCTCTGTCCCACTGATTGCTTGTTTGCTTGTTTTTTGTTTTTTTTTAAACCCTTTATAAATAAATAAATGAAATTTCTCAATAAACAGATCAAATCAGTCCAAAAATTAAGATTAGTAAATTTTTAATAATATCTGATCCTTGATTCTGGTTCTAAACTTCTTTTGAGGTTTGGGATGAGAACAACTGAGCCAAAGTGTCTGGTTTTGTTTTTGCCTAAAACATGGCCTTAGTCTTTAAACACAATCTTTAAAAAAAAAAAAAAAAAAAAAAACAAACAGCAAAACTATTTTCTCCTCTCAGCTAAAAAATAATCTTGCACTATGACAGAAATCTATTGGGAAATATAAATATCTTCTTATAGTTTTAGCCCAGTCATCTCCCTTCTGTGCTCCATGTGGGATTTCTCCCATTGAGATCAATTTCTCCAGTTTAGCTTCAACTAGACCAATCAGCAAGCAGAAGGAGGAGCTGTGAACGATTGACGTCTTTTTTTGTACAACGTTTCAGAACTGTAGTCTGCCTGTGGTTGCAGTTTGGCAATGGCAGCGGAGGAAGTGAACCATTCAGTTCGTCTTAGCCACGCTTCCAAATATTGAGCAATTAAAGATGGAGCAAGAGGAATGTGTAAGACATTTTACTGCTGGCAGAGATGTGGCCCCGCAGAGTTGATTACAACTTTCCAGTGAATTTCATTGAGGTAGAGCATCCAAATCTTTATATGAAGCAAAGAACAAGATGGTTTTGTTTCTTTACCAGGTTAGTAACTTGTGTTCCTATGAAAATCTAAAATGGTTTGCTTCTATGTCATTCTATTTCTTTTCATAAAAGCTTTTTCCTTATTGGCAGTCTGCATTTTATGCACTCAGCCTCTTTTGTTTTACACAATAAAGATCTACTGAAAGGCCATTGAGGAGTTATCTGCTTTGTGGCGGGGAATAAAAGAATGTGTGTGGTTTTGTAGGACATGAAGTTCTAGTAAATATCTACTGACACAGAGTGGAACAAAAAAAGGCGAACAACATTTAGTGCGGTGAAAAAAAAAAAAGTCCCAAGTGAAAAAAAAATTATTCTAAGACGGGAAAATACCAGTAAACTAAAACCCAAAGTTGAGTCTTATTCTTAGAGAATGCAGTTAAAGATGAGCTGTGCTGAATACCCCGAGGAGAAAGTGCAAGTACGAACACACAAACACCAGAAGAAGAAGAAAAAAAAAAAACAAAAACAGGCACCATCACCCGCAAACAACATAATTAGATTTTCCAACAAATGACCATACTATATATTTCATGTCAAACTGACATGCAAAAAATGTCTTTTGAAAAGCACAAATACAACTTGGCGATAAACCATCAGTTTCTGACAGCTTTCATTCAGCCACAAAATGTTTTTGGCTGCTGTGGACACATTTTTTAATTTATGAATGTAATTATATTGTTAGCTCAGTCGAGAATATCCACACAGAGTATTAGGACGAGAAACATTTGATATGTTTTCTGGGCATTATTGCTTAAAAACGCGTTAAGAAATGATTCCCAGGAATCCATCTTTTGAAACATCTTGCAGACGACATTATTTAACCACCTTTGCTGAGCTTTTAGAGCAGTGAGAGAAATTCAAGAAGGACTAGGCTAATGATTCAAATTGACACCACATTTTGGAAGGGTATATTTTTTACTTTTAAAAAAATTTGCTGAAGCAGATAGCTTGTTTCGATCAAAATCTGGGAATAAATGCTTTCAGTAAAGCAAAAGTGTGTTTTTTGTTATTCATTTTGTTCAGTCAACTGTAAATTTGGGGATTTTTAATTTTTTTTTTAACTGCAAGTAATTTTAAGATAGACTGATGATATTATGAATTTTAGTTTTGTGATCATATGGACTAACAATGAAAAAACTGGTTCAAGTGGTTCCATTTTTTCATCCAAACTTTAATTTGACTGTATTACAGAATTTCATATTTTCTTTTGATTAATTATGCTTCTAAAACCTGTTTGTATTCACTTATTATGACTCCTACTGAAACCAAATTAACTCGACATCATTGTTTGGAAACATCTAACCAAATTTCTCCACTCTATGGACTATAATTATTTGAAACAAATATTTCAGATTAGTCATTATCAAACCTTTCATAGCATGTACCACTTTCTAAGCACCACCATCATTGGAAACAGTGGATTATTTGGGCTTAGCCAGTTCATTGTGTCGTAGTATAAAAGCATGAAAGAATAGATATTAACATTTGGGACTGATTAATTGTGGCGTGTTGCAAATTTTGATCATATGTTATGTAAACGCTCCAGTGGAAAATGAGACTCATTGGACCAGATCTCATTTCTCCAATGTCCTATAGTCTAATTTTAATGACATGTGTAAACTGTATCGGCTGGTCTTCTTCTGTGGCCCATTTGTGTGAAGGTTCAATGTTCTGGTTGTATTGAGTGGTTATTCAATCTACAGTATTGCTGCCTTTCTGTAATTTGAAACCAGTTTGATCTCTGATTATCATTTTTATCCACTCAACAGTCCTACTGATACTGTGTCACGTTCAAATCTAAATCCCTTTTCTAAGACATTATCACTCCATTTGAACTTCAGTAAGTCGTTTTCACCGTAACGTGTTGAGTTGACACCATGTGATTGGCTGATTCTGTGTTTGATAAGTAAGGGAGTACCTGCCAACATAACCAGGGAGTCTATGCGCCATTTGTACTTTAAACTTAAAAGTTGGGAGTGGGAAACATTTCCATTCTTTTCAAATAGTAAAGATGAGGGCTTCTTACCAACTCTGACCTTAAAACCCAAGTCAGCCGACTTTAACAAGTGAAAAGATTCTTGTTTATTTGAACTTTTAATTTGTAGGTCATTAAATCGTCACATACAAATCACTTAACTCCTTTTTATTACACATTTAAATTTACCTTGCTAATTAGCTGACCACAATTTTTTCTGAAGACCACATAAAGCAGCCAGTAGCACCAGTGGCTGAAAAACAATAAAACACTTTCTAAAGTGAAGACTAAGCATAATTGTATGTTTTTCCTACGTTGTACTTTTGATCTTACAGTGCGCTCTATTGTGTTTTTCTGTTGTTGTTTTATTATTATTACTAATCTATGCGTATTTCTGTACTTCCTTTGCTACTGTAACACTATAATTTCCCATGAAGGAACAATATCTTTCCATCTATTCTAAAATAGCCTGAAAATAGGTGTAAATTGATACATGTTTAGTACAAACATGTATCTGTATATATCCACACAACATATTTGGTACAAACATGTATCAGCTCAGACACTTCCGTTTCATTCCCTAAAATTGTACGAATATTTACGAATTGACAAAAAGTTCTGCAACAGATGACTCCTTTCAGGGTAAACAGGTACAAATTGTTACCAGACCAGAACGAAGCATCCCATGGCACAGTGGTTCCCAGAGTGTGGGGCGCGCCCCCCAGGGGAAGCGGTATGGATGAATGGAAAACAAAAAAAACTGTTTCACAAAAATGTTTCAATGTAAAGATGGTTTGTAGTTTGTTTTGTTGCAACCTGAAGTGTGAAATAAACTTCAGTGGAGTTTGAAAGCAAAATATGCGTATTGGTTTATGTCTGGTTGAACGATGTGTGTACCCAGTTGATTTTTTTTTTTCTTTTTTGGGGGGGATATTATTGTAATCCACATGGGGCCCAGAAGAAAATCTTTGGGAACCACTGCCATGGCAGATGGTTTATTTCTGTTTCCTGAAACAAAGTGGGCGTAAATAGACACATGGTAGGCCTGTTGTTGTGGCAGAGGCTCTTTTTAGTTGGAATTGACTCTGTCTGCACTAAATGTCCCATTTTTATTTATTTTTTTTCAAAAAAAGTGTGGCATATAAAACAACCAAAACTGAAATGTGTTAAAAGGCAAAACTGAAACACGACTAACACAGAGATTCTGTGTCACTGGTGCAAATGAGGTTGACAATAGCAGTAATGTTTAATAAGACACATAATGTTGTCATTATAAGGAGGCTACCCTTTGGTCTGCTAAAGGTCTCCAGGTCGGCTCTGGGGTCACGGCCTGTCGCTTCAGGCTGTGCAGGTCACATCTTATCCAGGCGTTCAGTGGGACACTTTTCATTTAGCATTAAAGTCAAATATCCCCCATCAGTTTCTTGATGTTCCTCCTCAGTGGTTTAAACTGTGATAAAAAGGACTAGTTGCTTTTACTCAGGCACAGCCCTCAGGATATGATTAATAACACTGAAGCACTCTGTAGACACTGAGGCTTATTCAGCATTCAGTTTAAGAAACTGCAGGAGAGCAACAGTAAATGTCACAAAGTGACTTTCAAATCTCTGAAGACATCAAACCAAACCATGACCAATACACGTCTCCAAACAAATCCATCAAAAATAATTCAGCAGACAATGGTGCAGAACCGAAAAAAGTGACGCCCTCCGCTCTCCGAAATGAGCAGCAAATGGCTGCATCTTTGTCTTGAAAGTAGCAACTGAGAGAACAAACCCGTACAAAATGATACTCAGCTGACACACACCAGAAAAGAGTGAAGAATGTGCTCCCGCTTTTTTATATATATAAAGGAAATAAGGAAGAAAGAAGGCAGTGAGACAGAGGGAAAAGAAAAAGGGAAAGACAGAGAAGAGCCAGACATCGCTCTCAGCCTGAGGGGCTGTCATTCTTGAAAAGTGAAGAGAACAAAGATGAGATTGGAGCGCAGTTAAAGAAGTTAGCACACCCCAACACATGACCATGCAACCACACACACAAGATGCTCCAACAGTTTGTTCTCTGCATAAATGAAACTAAAAGGAAAACTTAAAAATGTAACTACGCTTAATGCATTCAGTAGCTGGTACTCTACCGAAATGACCGTGCCATGGAAAGCATGTTTACAATGTGATTCTGATATACTGTATGATACATTGTTCACACCCACTTGTTTTTTTCCCCCCTTCTTGCAGACTCATGCACTTTTCCCTGTGACATGCTGATGAACATTCCTCCAGACATCAAGGAAAATTAATCTGGAACAGATCTGTCAAGAGTTTGCGAGACCGACCGGAGGCTAGGCCTCGCGTTACCGTGGGTCTGATCGAGCACTCATCAGCGTAGTGTTAGCCGACAGATGCGGAAAGCTAAGAATACTAACAGAAAAATAAAATGACAAAGGTAAAGAAACTAAAAGTCATGAGATAAATTAAAAGAATAATAGTAAAACTGAAGCATCATGTAAAAAGAAAGAAATGAAAAATTAGCATTTTGAAAAATTAAGACATGATAAATGAACCGATAAAGTAGTCTTTGGGCCGTATGGGAAAGTTGGGGTAAAGAGTGGTGTTTTCCGTCCTAATTTGAAGGAGTCAATAGTTTCTGTAAATCTCAGGCTTTTAGGAGGTTAGTTCCAGTCCTAAGGAGCTTAAAAACTGGTTGCTCTCTCCTCTTCTTTTGCTCTTGACCTGGGAGCCCTGATTGGGCAGAAATCTGGTGATTTAAGTTTTATGTACTTGACAAGCAAATTTGAAAAGGGTTTAGGTTCAAGACCATTCAAAGGTTTCTAGAGAAAATATTTAGATGGGGTCCAGTTGACTTATTAGTAGTTTTACACAATAATATAACCAACTCAAAATAAAAACCTTCAATGTCTTTTTTTGTCCATGATCTCTTTTGACAGGATTTTTTTTCTTGTAATGTTTTCAAGATTGTAGTAAGCTGATTTAGTAACAGATTTAGATGTAGAAATAAACATCAGAGTCCATAACGACATCTTGCATTGTCTGTGGTCTTCAGCCTCACTGAGTCCAGTTGGGTTCTGTGTTCTGGGCTTCCATTATTAGGACAAAATATTTAGTTTTTTCTGCATTAAGCTGGCAGAAATGCTAGCTCAACCACTCTTTGATGCTTTTGGACATTCTGTTTTAGTAATGGTAAATGGACTATTGTCATGTTGTGGAACAGAAATACAGTCAATTGTCATCAGCTTAGATTTTGCAAGCAATGTTGTAACACTACTTGGTCTGAACTAAGGCCATCACAAGTGATCATTGTTTGCTCAGAATGCCAAATGACAAAAAGTATTTCCAAATAAGATCCAGCCCAATTCACCAAAGTACCAGACAATCTCACACACATTCCCAGTCTTTCAAGCTGTGGATTATGATGAACTGTGTCAAACGCAGCTCTGAAATCCAGAAATAAGATCGCAGAGGAAGCACTTGGCATGCAAATGACATCTTAATCATCATTATCAATCAAGCAGCACATTTGTAGTCATACACCACATGTCGCACAAAGGATGCTATTTGAAGTGATTCAGTCTGTATAAAAAGAGCTCGTGTTTCAATGCGAGAGGGTCACCTAGTTTATTTGCACACATGATGCAAAGCAGCAGCAATGATCAGACAGCAGATCGCCTTATGATACCTGACAGAGTGAGTGCTTCCTTTGGTGGGGAGGGGGTCAGGGTGAGGGATCATACTGAAACTAAGGTAGACTAGACATACTCGATCATTGTGATGTTGATGGAGTGATCAATCAACTTTGACAGTCGGTTTGGCGGCTGAGAGCCTTCAGGTTGCAGCAGCGTCTTCGTCTGCTGCAGGAAAACAAATTGAAATGGCCTCAAATCTGACCAAGACTGATGTTTGCAACAGAGGAAAATGGTTTGCTTTTTGTGGATGAGAGTCTAACTCATCTTATTTCCCTTTGCACAATAGTTTTATCTTGTTTATTTAAAAGTCTGCAGTAAAAAGGAGTTTTCCACTCATAAATAGGGCAAAAAAAACCCCCAAAGTATTCATCATCATCATACCATAGTTCTGAGCTTTTATTCTCTTTCCAAGCTTTTTCTGCTGTTCTTTCTACTCCTCTCCAAATCTCTGTTCTCAATTAAAGCTGTCCTCGAGAAACTCAATCTCCCCCCCCATGCTGTCCCACAAACACACACTGACTCACACACAAAAAGAGAGAAGGGAAAGGGACAAGAGCAACACTTCTCACTCATGCTCTGACATGTCCTCTGCCTGTCGTCTTCTTCTCTCGAAAACCGCCAACAGACTAAAAGTTATAAGGAAACCAACCATAGGAGCAAAGAGTGAACTTACCAGATGTTGGATGTGAATGCCTCAGAGAGTCAGTGTAGAAGGGAGTTTGAAACGTAGCACCGTGGTCGCGTTTGTCAGTCAGAAGTCCGTCTCACAGCGACAACAGAGCTCAGCCTGTTGCATTCCACCTCCCTCTCTGCTTTTCCCGTCTCTCTCGTCGTCGTCTTCTCACCAGCGTACACCCTCTTTCTCTTTCCCTCTGTCTTTTTCCCTCCTCTTGAAATCGTTGTGTACTTTGATTCACAAACCCTGCCTTCGTCACGTGATATAACACTTCAAATATACAGCACATATTTTTACCAGCCACAGAATGCCCGAAGGCAGGGAAAACAGGGTTCAGAGAGCTTAGGTTTCAACTTGCTGCCCCCTCAACCCCCACCCGCTTCGCTTTCTTTGTCTCAAAGTCACTCCTTACCTTCGGTCCATCTGAAATGCACTGTCAGTCAACGCTCGTGAGTGGGATTTTTAATGCACAGCAAACTGTTTGCTTTCAGCCTCCGAGTTTGTGCCTTTTTCAGCTCATCACCCGAGGATAGGCTGGCTTGTACTTGCATGTACAAGCAGACGCAGTCATGAAACAGCGATTAACTCCCTGACATACACAAACACACATCTGGCAAGTGGTGCACACCTTTGGGGGTATCAGTATCAGCCCGTAGCTTTCATTCCATTCCTGCGTGCCTTGACTTTTGGACTGTGACTGTCTAACCTGAGGGATAAAGGAATCAGGCCAATCAAATGCCTCATTGTGACTTGAAAATGCTTAGCGCTAACACGCTGATCCAAACTTTTCCATAAAAAACAACTCGACCTGCAAAAGCTTTACAAAATGTTGAGGGACTTTCACTCAAACCTATGGAGAAATATATATATTCTTTGCATTTCACTGAAATGCAAATGACTGAATGTTACTTTCCATTGTGCCTGGCTTGAAAAGCACATAGGGATTTTCTCCTTTCAGTTTCAACAGCTTCACAATTATTCAGAGGACTCTTTTTCCTCCTACAGGATTTTCCTAAGCAAATCAACCCTGTGCTTTTCTGGTGAGGAAACATTTAATGGAGCACCATTTGATCCGTGATGAGATCAAACCTGGCCAGTCGGCCCTTGGAGGGTAAAACTCGCTGCCTCTTCATGTCAGAGATAAATCTGTCTGCCGTCTATCTGACCAGCCTCAGCAATGAGGAAACACACTGCACAGCCATCCAGCAAATTACTGTAGAGGTACAGGCGGCCTACTGGAAACAAGAGATGAGATAATGCATTTACATTTTTCCTTACCTTTCAGTTTGACTGGCTCATTCAAAGGATGAGCCAGTATTGTATCTACATATAATAGGTAAATAAGAACCCGTTTTAAATCTTATCTGTAGGCTCTTTGGATTTGGCAGCCTGTAAAAATCAAGTTGTTTCCAGTCAGTTTGTTGTCTGTACTGAAGAAATACCAAAGATAGTTTGGTTTGACAGGCATGAAATAGCATTTTGGCAGCAAGAAGGTGATTCCCAAATAGATATTAGCAAAAAAATTTGGCATGCCAGCAAGATAAATAGTAACGACATTGGAATGCCATTCAGACTGGATAGATGCAGTTAAATGTTATCCAAGAGAGGGAAGGTTATCCCAACTGAAAAGGCCGAACTAGTAGACGTCAACCTTTCAGACGTTCTGGACAGCTACAAGTACTTTAGTTTCCACTTAATAGCAAATATAAAAATGTTACAGGGAGGACAGCCACAGCTAATCATTTACAGAAAGTAAAAATGGTCTTGAATAGCATAGCTTTGTGGAAAGACCCACAGAGCTGTGTGGTAATAACTCTGTAATAAGATGTACTAATTAAAGGCCATCTTATAAAAAATGTACTTTAATAGGTACATCTTGCCAATTATCCATGGTGGTATTAGCTTTGTCCAAAGAGTTCATCATAAAGACGATGCCCAAAGTGTGAATTCTCAAGTGAATGTTATAGACAACAGACACCCAACGACAGACAAGAATAATGGTGGAAACTAGCTATCAACTGCACACTGTGAACATTAGATAAGGTAGCTACTTTATTGCTGAGTTTAATCTTCAGAAGTTCTCTGAAGTTTGAGACTTGAACTTCACTTGGACCCAAGTTGGAAAAAACAGACTTAGTTCACTGACTTAGACTAGTGCTGTAAATAACAGTGACATGACTTAGACTTGTGGTCAGAGACTCGAGTCTTATTAGCAATCTTTAGCTTATGTAATTAGGACAAATTAAGTCAGTAGATAAGCTTCAGATGCAGCTCTAACAGTTGCTGCATGTATTGTTTTACTCTGAAGGGATCCGCATGGTAATTAGCCGCCAACATTCATAGATCCTCCGCTGTATGAATGCTGTATTATATGACTGTCTGCTTCAGAATAACACAAATTTAACCACCATTTTTTCATTTTTAAGCTACTCAATCACTACAATTTAGACTTGAAACTTGAAATTGGGGCAAAAGAATTGAGACATGACTGGACTTTACACTCAAAGACTTGGACCTTATAGCTGCAGTATATAAGTTTTTAAAATATATATCCATCCATCCATTTTCTAACACTTTAGTCCCTAGTGGGGTCTATCTTATTAGCTAAAAACTAATAAGATACAATAAATTATAGATGATGATTTCTGGAGAGACAACTTATTTGATGAGGAATTTTTATTTATCTTAATTATTTTTGAGACTCCTATTCTCTTTGTTGTTCAGCAAAGACCAAAGTGGAAGTTTTTAACTGCATAAAAAGTTATGTGTGGAGAAAAACAAACAGTGCACATCACCCTGAATGTATCATCCTCATCCTGTAACATGGTGGTGGCAGTATCACGGTGTGGGGATGATTTGTATCAGCAGGGACAGAGAAGTGGGAGTTGGTGGGAGCATGAATGAAATAAAATTCAAGACAATCCTGAAAGAAAACCTGTTCAGGCTGAAAAAGACTTGACACTGGACCTGAAGGTCCCCTTTCATCCGTACAACGTCCCTGAACGTCCAATGGACCCCAGTCAAAGCCCAAACCGGAAGACATTTTAAAATCTGTGGCAAGACTCGAAAATTTACACATGCTCTCCAACCAACTTGACTGAGCTTCTGCTGTTTGCAAAGACGAATGGCCAAACATGTTAATGTCCAGGTGTGCAAAGCTGGTACGAACATCCCCGCAAAGACTTACAGCTGTAGCTGCAATAAAATCCAGAGATATTTGTTCCTTTAAAAACAAAATGTGAAAAAGCTAGGCTGAATAATTTTACGAGGCACTGCATTTAACTGTGTTGGGTTTACTGGTGTAACCATCTGGCCCAGTGCCACACTACTCCTTAACAGAGCCAGAGGTTTGTGTTGTTTGTGTTTCTGTGTCAGAGGAAGGTGAACAGTCACAGAGTGTGTATGTCTGCTGAGTGAGAACGAGGAATTTGTGTATTTCTGAATTCAAATGAACATCCTACTTTGCAAACAGACCTGAAAACGAACTTTCCCTTTTAGCTCAAGCTTATTAATCCAAAAGACTGTACATTTGTTTTTTTAGAAGCGTTACACTTCTATTAAAAGTTTAAAGATGTAAAGCACAGGACAATAAAATTGAGAAGAACTGAGAACGAAAAATAGATTGGGAGTTTATAACCTTCTGCTGAATTTAAAATGGGGCCCTTTTTGGCAGCAGCCAGCGGAGAAACCGCAGAGTGGTGCGACTCTGGAGTCGAGGGGTGGAGAGAGGAGGGAGGGCACCGAGGTAAAGGCAGAGGAAGAAGAAAATGGTGAAGGAGGGTGGAGGGGGGCGTGCTGGTAAGGCAGAGGGTGCAGGTTTTAATCAGCAGCAGGCTGTTGGTAATGAGATCACTATCCCGCCGCTCTCAGATTGATGTCATGTGAGTCTCTTTGGTGCATGGACGAGCATGCAGAGGATGACAGCCATGTATGACATGCTTGCTGTCTTTCTCTCAGCAAACAAACCTACAAACATGTAAGCAGAATTGCAAAAACAGAGCCAGACTCACACAGCCCGCAAACCAATTAACACTGGCACCATGGCTCATACAGAAACGACACTTGCACAACACACAGAGAGCGTTTAATACGATACAACACCCTGTTATTAATTTTCCCCGAGCAAGAAAAAGAGCTGACACAAATATAATCACACCCACACATACACTCGAAACACATTTCTGGTCCCAAGGCTCCTTTATGTATTTGCTGTCTCTCATACTGCTAAACATGCCTACACACAAAGAACATACTGTACCAGCGGTGAGGGCTGGCTAGACTTGCAGGCATAAAAAAAGGGGGGAGTAAAAGCAAGAGAGAAAACAAGAGCTGTGAGGAAGAAAAGAAGCGAGGAAAATGGAAAAGAAGGGTATAAAAACCGGGTAAAATTGCCAGCTTGGGTTTGTAGAGTTTAGTAAACAACTGGTTAAGATGCTGTGTTACAGAAAAACAAGCTACAATGTTGCATGGCGATGTAAAAAGTATTTAGAGAAAAGTTTGTTGCAGATTTTCTCTGTTTTCGCTTCCCCCCCCCACACACACACACTAATGCTTCAGATAAACAAATTTTAAAGTCAAACAAATAGAATCTGAGTGCATAAAAAATGCAACATTCAAACGATGATTTCATCCAGCGATGCGAAAAAGCTTTCCAAACCAACCTGGCTGTATGCAAAAAAGTAATTTTCCACTAAACATTTGGCGACACAAACTGCCATCTAGCTTTTATTATAACTGGCAGTGAGGGTTTTACATCACTATGGAGGAATTTTGGACCACTCTTCTTTACAGAATTGATTTAAGTCAGCCACATTGAACGCCCTGTTTCAGGTCACGACAAAACATCTCAATCAAATTTAGATGCAAACTTTTAATCGGTCACTTTAAAATCTTTTTTGTCATTTAAGTTGGTCGTTCTTAAGCTTTTAGTCATTGTCATGGTGCATAGTTTCTATTTTTGTCTTTTGGATTATACAAAAATCTTGGGGATCTTCAAGGCTATTTTTTGGGGAAATCTGATACAGGCAATTTTGTTCAACATTGGCTTTTATCTTGCAACTCTAACATTGACGTCATTTTTGCTCCCACTGTTGTTCAGTGGAGTCTCAAATTCTTCAATAGGCTTTGTCATCTTTTCCATACTGACAGATGTTGGTGACTGTTTTGTGTCTGCTTTTTATTTTTTATTTTTTTATATTGTGGCATGATGTACTACTCTTCAAGATTGTTTAGCCTACTTCATGTTGTCAAACAGGTTCTATTCAACACATCTGGTACTAATTAGGCAGCTTGTCTAGTGAAGGTGGAATAGGGATTTATTTGATGATTTCAAAACGGATAATTGTAACCAAAAGGTAAAAGAAGAAATCTTAAAGGTGGAAAGTACTTTTTCCAGTCCTGTATTGCTTTCTGAAGCAAATCTGAATGTTTGAGGATATTTGCAGCAGTTTGTGCTTGTGGTTTGTCTTAGGAGGAAAGAAACGCGGAAAAAGTGGTTAAAGGGGTACATGTGCATCCAATGAAAATCAAATAGTTTTTCTGATATAAATGTTCCCCAAAATTCAACCATGATGTCACTGTGAACCTGTTGTGAACCCAACTCTGTCAACTACCATTACCGTCTCATCCGCTCTCTGTTTCCACTCAGCCGCTGTACCTCTCCATCTATTCCCATCCTGTTCTTGGACTTACACTCGTCATCTTTCGCCATTCGGAGTTGTCTGGTTACATTTTTCCCCTCTTCAAACTGCCTGTGCGCTAACCCCTTCATCTCCCCCCAGGAACCCCAACACCGCCCCAAATATACAACACAAACTGCTCACAGACATTTGGAAAGTCTCTAGTATAACAGCGAGAGTTTTAATCAGAACAAGCTGGCATATTTTGGCCAAAACCTGCACTTATGGTAATTCAATCAGAAAGAAAGGGGAAAGAGGGGGAGAGAAGAAAAAAAAGGAAAGAAAGAAAAGGGGCACACAGAGGGTAGCTGAGAAATAAGAAAAACAGAGGGAGAAAAAGGAGACAGTGGGCGGATGGGAGGGTAAGGTAGGGGTTGAGTGGTTTGCAGGAGTTTGATCCACATGTGGAAGCGATTGCCTAATTACAGCTGATACGTATGTGTTACTGCCTGCAGGACAGGAGGTGATTGGAGGGTGCACATCATTAAAAAGAGATGACAGGACCGGAGGGAAATGAGAGGGATAATTAGAAGATGAGGAGAAGTCAGAGAGATGAGCCTTGGTGGCTCCTCAATCATCCTAGCTTTGTTGTCTAAGTCACAAGCTTTTGCATTTAGTCATGCATCGCCATCTTGGAGACTAAAGAATCCTCACAGCTTCAAATGATTCCTTGGGAATTAAATTTTGTTTACAGGACTATTATCGAGCCTGAATGCACCTGGACATGAAGGAGCCATCTTGTCCTTAACACATCACAAAATTAGTTAAGTAAAGCTTTAGATACACCTGGAATATTAGTGGCATGACAATAATTCAGACTAAAGTTTTCCTGTTTATGTTCAGTTTGGATTTATTTCTGATAGCCGAATAACAGAAAGAAACATTAAATACGATTTTTAAAAATAATTTGAATCACTTTTTTCAATTTTATAAGTTTACCTGCACTTTGATTACCATGCCTTTCAACCGTTTGGGAAATCCCAGATGATGCTGCGATGTAATCTTCTGATGAAACTCATATGGAGACACACCTGGTCATGTATCTTAAGGCAAAACTACCTGCTTCCTAGATGACATGAAACAGGAAAACTTTAGTCTAACTTACTTTCAGAGTGTGAGAAAAAAAAAGACATACGGTATATGCAAATATTTGGTTTCAACTGTATTCAAGAGCAATGTGTAATTTTATACTACGTCAATAGCATACTACTTCCTTGTTTGACATTTGGGAAAAAACAAAAATCAGGAAGGAGAAAAGTTCTGTAGGCTGGTAAAAAATCATCCCCTTGTACTAAACGCTCAAGGGGAATTTAAACCAAAGTATTGGTCACTAAACCTGTTGCTAAATTCTGATCAGATACAAAATATTAATAAATAAAGTGTCATCTCTCTAGTAATGATGTTGCATGAAAACATGTCCAGGTGTTTTGAATAAAACAAAGGAACTATTTGAATTGATCAATAAAACTGAATTACAAGGACTGTATCCTAACTGCCCATAAAGCAATTAATGCAATTAAAAATTATTCAACCTGCTCAACAGAATTTTTCATAACGTTAGGAACACCGGTAAATATGGTAGAGCCAAGAAAATTAACCTAAATGTTCTTCAACCAATGAAAAAGATGCAAAAACAGATCAATCACTGAATGTTCCCAGAAATGAACGTGGAAACAAAGTTGTTGTTCTTTTTTTAAAGGTTTTATTGGCTCTAGTGGCTTTTATTTGACAGTGAATTGCCAGGAAAGTGGGTAATGAGAGAAGGGGGAAGACATGCAGCAAAGGTCACCAGGCCGGGAATCGAACCTGTGACAGACGCATCGAGGACTAAGGCCTCCATATGTGGGCCATGCTCAACCGCGGCGCCACTACAGCACCCGGAAGCAAAGATTAAAGCAGCAACTGATGAGGTTTTAGTTTTGTAAGTAAAGCTAAAGTCGTTCACTGCGAAACAGTGAATGACTCCAAGATGTACACCAATTCTGACAACGAAGCACAAAAAAAGTCAGCTTCAATGTATGTATAAATAAGTCAAAGAGGCTTTGGGACTTTGTTCTGTAGAGCGAAAAAATAAATAAAAAAAACTGGAACTTTTCAGACCAGAGGCTGAGCTGCATCGCTGTAGGTCGAAGAATGAAGCAAACACACTTTGGCTCTGAAGCCGGTAGCGTGTGGATGATAAGATCGACTAAACTGAGTATCGAGAAAATCTCTCATGCTGTTTGTGATTAAAGCTCTGTGTGATGAAGAGGTCTTCATTATGGATACCATATTTTACTTGAGTAACTTATAAAGCATTTTAAAAGTAATTTATTAAAATCTTAGCACGGCATTTATTCGCACATCAATAAGTTTTAACTACTTATTGAATATTTGTTGAGTTTTAATAATTAGCATGTACCCTTTTGCTCCAGGCCCTGCACAGCTGCTCCTCTTTAAGAAGTGTGGTGGTTCCCTGTGAGGAGAAAAGATCTGTTACTTGGAGCAAATAAAGTCTATTGCTTTGCAAAACTTTGAAAATGTTTGTGTGACATCTAGAGGTAGAAGAATGAGTGTAAAGTTGTGACCTGATATTGCTAAAATATGATTACTCATCTGTCTTTCTTGTTTCCTCTCCAAGGTGTTTGAACAAATACTTCCCCAGGAACTCCAGACACAGTACAGAGGTTCCAGGAGAGACCATGAAACAAGAGTGTGGGGAATTTCTGCACATGATGTTTTTGGTGTTTTCGTTACGATGCTGACGTGTAACATTAAAATATGAAATCTTTATATAAACTAAATATTAAAATGTATATATTTGTATCTATTAAAATATGTTTTATGTGTATAGATGGCTCACCTGTGAGTTAAGAATGGTTTAGTCCATAAACAGCTGAGACTATTTAAGGCTGCAATTTTGTCATTAGAGAGATTATTTTTATGTACTGTTGGAAGGCTTGACATGTATTGTCCAACAAGTTATGCCAAATCTGAACAAACAAAGCCCTGCTAATTCCACCAGTTGCTGATTTGTATATGTTGCCAAAAAGCCTAATCTGGACAATCCTAGGCACAACCGCACATGTACTTAATCTTTTTTTTTTATTTTGATCAATGCTGCAGACCCCAGGCCTTTTTCCTTTTCGATAATGATTGGAAGACAAATGGCGATGATGGCAGAAGTCGGAAAAACACTTTAAACCGTTTCGATATGGTGAGACTGGAGCTGTTCTCCCTGCAGGATAGTTTGGCACCTCTTCACAAGAGGGCACTTGTCCGCAGATGTCAGCAGATCTCTGCTGGCTGCTGCCATGAAGTCTGTTCGAAAACGTATCAGTCCTCGGGAGGGAGTCCAGGAGACATTTAATGCATTAACACCGCTCAAGTTCACTCTTTCTGTCCTGTTTATTATGTGACTAACACAGTTTATAAATGTTGTTTAATATGTCCAACACCCCCAAGTGGGACCAACATTATTTCCAGAATATCAGAGCTGTTTGTTGGTATGGCTGTCATTAGATTATTAAAAGCAGCTGTTCCCTGGATTCCTCTTAAATTTCTTCTTTGGCTGCAATACATTTAGTTTTAAAGAACTTGAGCAACTAGCTTCACAGTATCTTGAGCAAAATCCAGACTACTTAATGAACTTTAAAAACCACCATTTAATACCAGCTTTAAGCTGTCAAAGCCTTACAGATCTTGTTAAAGTGCTTTACAAAAGTATGCGTGTATCTTGAACTTTTCCACAATTTGTCATGTTGCAAATAGACTACCTTGGGAGACACACAAAGCACATATTAGTTGTGTATGTATTGGCTACATTGCGAACTTTTTGCCCCTTTTTTGCATAATAGCTCAAGCTCAGTCAGATATGATGGACTGTGTATCCGATTATAGGGCTTCAAGTTCTGTAACAGATTCTCAAATGGATTTAGATCTTTCATTTTTATCCACATTATTCTGTTGCAGTTCTGGCTGCATCTTTAGGGTCATTGTTCAGTTATAGCTGAACCTCCAGCCCCAATTTAAAGTCTTTTACAGCCTCAAACAGGTTTTCTTCTAGCATTTAGCTGCATCCAATAATGTGCGTCACACATAGTGTCTTACATTTTGACCAAATTGTTGAAATTTGGTCTCATCTGACCGGTCTGCTGTGTTCCTTGACTTCATGATGCTGTTTGCTCATCCATGTTTTCTATCAAATCTCTGATAGAGCTGTTGGTTTTATACTGGGGAAATTACATGCAGGTGGACTCGAATTACTACATAGGTAATTTCTAAAGGCAGTTGATTGCGGTGAATTTCATTGAAGGGGATCAGATTAAAAGGGACACATTCCATTTTAATTATAGCATTCCCTATGTCAGTATACCAAATAAAACACACAAAAAAAATTAATCAAAGTTTGTGGTTGTGATAAAATGTAGAAAAGTTCAAGGGGTCCACATACTTTTGCAAGACACTGCATGCCCAAATAGTTGCTCTCTTGACTAATTATATCTACATGCCATTACAGTAAGCCTTACTTTCTCTCTTACAATGTTATCCGATGTATAAAGCTATAAAAACCTCAGATAAAATCCTCCTTTAACTCTCTAATTTGGTTCCAGTAACACTTTTACACATTCATATCACATTTACAAGGTCAAAATAGTAAGAAAGCAGTTTAAAGACAAAGATGCTGCCTGTTTTCCAGAGGAATGAGTAAGTGTGAAGAGTCACTTGTTGAAGTAAACATGTTGCCATGCAACTGTAAAATCAAGTAAACATGGTGAGTAACCAGGTATTGACTCAATGTGACACAAAGTATATGCATGCAACGCAAAGAGTGTCAAGAGACTACAGTGCTTAATATAACTCCAATTAGAGAAGCAATGCTAATGGGTTCTGTGGCAAATATAGTCCTTCCTGGACCTCTGCAGACACATGCTCAAACATCCACACCCACTCTGGGTTTACAGTGGAGACAGCAGAGGTTTGAAAGTCTGAACACCATTTGTACTGAAGCATGTGAAGGCTCAAAAAAAACCACAAAGAAGAGCTGAAATTGCCTCACATTTCCATGCTCGCACTGCCACCTTGTGACAAGAAAAAGCATCGAGGTACATCCGTTCAGCACCACATATCTGAAAGAGGAACTGGGAGGTGGTTTATTTCTAGCATCAGTATTAGCAAGCACGGCACCATTTTATATATAAGTAATGGGATCTCTTCCAAGCCATCAAGGATTACATACTTTTTAACATTCTTAAAGTAGAACTGTTTCTCTCTCCCTAAGCGGCATAGAAAAATGTGAAGAAACACACAGTATAGGGTTAAAAAGCACAGACATTGTTCATATGACCTGATTCCTTTTTGAGGAGCAGTCAGTGACAACAGAACCATCTGCCAGTCCACCTCGGTGTGGTTACTATAATACGCCACAAGGTGGCGCTGTTTAATTACTTATTTCCACAACTGAAACCACAGAAACATGTTAATACGGTCAAATATATGTTGATTAAAACAGATCAGGCAGAAAAATACAGACATGGTTAAGAACATTAGGCAGTGAGTTGCTTCAGTCAGTCTTTGCTCTAAACATAACCTCTATTCATAAATTATAATTTTTCATCCATCCATCCATTTTCTTTCACCCTTGTCCCTAGTGGGGTCAGAAGGTGCTGGTGCTTCTCTCCAGCTAATGTTCCGGGCGAGAGGCGGGATCATCCTGGACAGGCCGCCAGTCTGTCGCAGGGCAACACAGAGACAGACAGGACAAACAACCATGTGCACACACACACACACACACACACACACACACACACACACACACACACACTCATACCTAGGGAGAATATGGAGAGACCAATTTACCTAACAGTCATGTTTTTGGACTGTGGGAGGAAACCAGAGTACCCGGAGAGAACCCACGCATGCACAGGGAGAACATGCAAACTCCGTGCAGAAAGATCCTGGGCCGGGAATCGAACCCAGAACCTTCTTGCTGCAAGGCAACAGTGCTACCAACTGCACCACTGTGCAGCCCCGTAAAATTTTTCATCACACCTTTAATTTTTCTAAGCTACATGTATTTATTTATGTTGTTCATTTATTTATTTTCCTTTTTTTTTTTTTTTACTTTGTGATCATTTTTAGGCACATGCTTTTATTTTCTTTACACACCTTCAACCTTAACATTTTTGTAGACCAGGTCTGTAAGGGTTTTTCTGAAACCTCCCAAACAAAATAACTTCAGTTTCTTTTTCAACAAGATGAAATACATTTGCATTGAACTGTGATTTTATAGCATTATGACAAATAAAAAAATGTTTCAAAGAGTCAGTTAATTATTTCTATCTATCTGTTTTTGGGTAAATAAGCTTTAATATCATCAGTAGAAAGGAATATCCATCTCCAGAAGTAGAAGTCCAAACAGTGCATGGCCTAAAATGGAGCTCTGTGGGACTTCATGTGTAAGCTGTATTGCAGCTGATCAATTTTCTTCCATGTGGACTGAGAACCTTGTGCCTCGGAAATCTACAAGCTGGGACAAGGCGGTGCTTGATATCATTTACAGCCAGACTTAATTTGCAAATTTTATGAGCAGTTACACCACATTACAGTTGTGGCTTGTAGGCATCAGATGTTTTACCACTTCACTAAAAAGCAACATCAGTGTTAAACACTACAACTTGAAGAGAGTGTATTTTCTCTAAAATATCTTTGTTTTTATGTGAAAGAAAGGCAAAGAAGTCCAATTTAAAGTTTCAAATAGGCCTTCATTCAAAATCATGGGACAGAAATCAACACTTCACATAACCATTTACTTTCTAACAGGACAGCAACTCCCCACATAAAGTTAAAGTCACAGTAAAATGGTTTAGCTGAAAGCACATACATGTGTCAGAATGGTTCGGTCAAAGTTCACACTTTTAAAGCATCTGAGAATCGGTGGCAATACTTGACATTTGCTGGACAGACAGAGAAGTCGGACTGATTTTCAGCCTGTTGTTTAAAAAAAAGAGCTCAATATTTCAGTCTAGAGATGTGCAAAGTTAGTGAAGACTTACTCAAGATGACTTGTAGCTGTTCTACAATTTAAATAATTTCACTGTAGAAATTATTTAATTTTTTTTTTGTTTCAGTTGTGTCAACAGTGGTGTGAAAGTGAAGCATTGCACCATGAAAGACAATGATTGTAAAATTGTTCATAAAATAGCCTGTTACATTCTTAATTAAAGTAATTTTACTGCTGAAAACAGATTAAGAGACTTTTTTATTGTATTTAATTTGACTTGGAGCTGCAATGGTATTACCAGGTTTTGTTGCTGTGGATGACAAAAACTAGGCTAAGATACATACTCAAAACTAGAAAATGGTCGGATAAAATTGTCTGTAGCAGACAGTAAAATCAGTTTATTTGTGGTTTATTGTATAACTGATAGAGTCTGATACACCTAAACAGGTGCAGGCTTCATCCCAAACACCCCTTGCCCCCATAGCCTCATTCTGCACCAGCCCCAGCCTGCGGTGAGGAGATTGTAATTCAGCTCACCTACCAAGGAGAAGAAGAAAGAAGTGAATAAATACATCCCCTCCAGCCCCCCCAAGGTTTAGCAATGTGACCTAAATTTGATTCTTTTGTGTGTCTGCCCGCAACAGGAGGTTGTCTTTTTTGTTCTTTCTGTGCGGACGCGGTGCTTTTTAGCACATTTGGGTTGTTTTACGACGCTCTTGTTTGCACAAGCTGCTCCTGACCTACATTTGCTGCGTCCCGGCTGCGCTCCGGTGAAACTCGGGCTCCCAGATATCACAATGTGCGGGAGAGAGCAAACGTGACGGAGCGGGGGAGGGGTGCGGGGAGAGAAAAGAGAGTCACGCTGAGGTCCGCCCTCTCCGCACGTGTCGGCTTTCTCAAGCAGAGATCGTCTATCCAAGCGATGTTCATATGCCGCTTCTCCCTTTGTTTTTTTGTTTATTTTAAACTTGATACATTTCCGGTTAGCTTTTGGACTTATTTCTTTAATTTTGTCATCTTTAAGAGGCTTATCAATAAATTTAAAGATGTTGTTTTTCACAGTTTTTGTCTTACTTGCTTAGGACACTTGAACACACTAATGACTCCTGAACATTTTAATTTTCTCTTAACTATTATTTAAATACCTGCCTCTGGCATACCTTTTATATGCTTAAGGATTATTTTTATTGTATTAAATCATTATTATTGTTGTTTGCTTTTTATCCTTTGTTATTGCTTTGTCTTTTATTTTCTCCTTTCTCTTTTTTATTTTTTCAGTTAGATTTACTCTTTTTTTAGATATGAAAACTAGCTCAGTCACACACACACACACACACACACACACCTTCTCCCTACTATGCATTGCTTTTTTTTTTTTTTTTGCGGCGCTAGTGGCTCGCATTTTTCCGCGACAGTGGGCTGACAGGAAGGGGGGAAGGAGAGGGGGAAGACATGCGGCAAGGGTCTCCGGGACCGGGAGTCGAACCCGCGACGTCCGCGTCGAGGACTAAGGCCTCCAAACGTGGGACGTGCTAAACCCAGCACGCCCCACTATGCATTGCTTTTAAGATAACATTTCAATTATGCATTTTCAGACAGTGTGCATTGCTTTGTAGTTTCATTCTGTGTTTTTTTCTTTAGTTTGTTTTTGTAATATTCTGTGTATTGATGAGATTAAGTTAAATTGCTACTCTTCTTACCACAGTCCAAAAACCTGACTGCTGGGTTAATTGATTACTCTAAATTGCCTTTAATTGTGAATGTGTGTGCAAGGTTGTTTGTCCTGTGTGTCTCTTTGTTAACCTGTGATGGACTGGGAAGTTGTCACCTCTCGCCCAATGACCATAAGAGACAAGACCTGTCTATACAAAAAGATTCACACTGAAATTTATTTAAGTGTTTGAGTTTTCATATTAATTCGCTCTATATCTATTAAGTGGTTCCAATGGACAGCAGAGAAGGGCTAAATGCATATCATTTTTTTAATATTTCTAACAGTAAAATTTATTGGAAATCATCTATCATTTTCTTTCTACTACACAATAATACTGAGCTTTTGTGTTGCGCCACATAAAGTCACACTCTTTGAGGTTTGTGGTTTTAACACAACAAAATGAAAAGAAGCTCAACAGTCACAGTGCAAGACCAAATGTACCTGGGGGGCCAGCGTGCAGCGTTTTTCCATTAGGGAAACATTGAAACAAAACAAAAAACCAGGGGAATAGTTATCCACAGAGGCACTTTTGGCTCCGGAGATGAAGGTTGTACATCTCTGATCTGGCAGATGAAAACAGTGATTATATTTCAATATGACTGAAGCTAAAAGTGCAATGGCTTGATTTTTATTTCATCATTAAAGTAAAACTATGAACGTAAAAATGAAATTGATCCAAGGGACCAATTAGTTATGGTCTCTTTGCCAGCACATATCACCAAAAGTAATAGATTTTGGGTTTTTTTTCTTTAGTACAGGGTCATAACAGGAGCCAGGACCTGTACTGTCCCCTGTTGGCCCCTGTCTAGATCTAGATTTACTAGAGTAAGACGTCTTGAGAAATTTACAAAATTATATTTACTCAGTCTTCAATATAATTTTAATAATAATATAATTTGAATTTAAAATACTTCTATTCTTCTAAATTTGATTAGAAATGACCAATTCACCCAATCTAATTTAGATTTTGTTAAATAAAACAACCTTCCTAATTCTTAACATTTAGGCCAGTTCCAATCACCAATCCCGATGAAAAAAACCTCTCCGAGTGAGACATCTTACTCTGCTATCCCATCTCTGCTTGCTTTCTCGCGCTTATCTCCGAGCTCGGGCAACTCATTAACATAAAATGTGTGTCAGTAGGGCAGCGCGAGCTCACATGCCATGCGCACATGCTGTAGAGCTTTGAAGCAGCATTCCAATGTCGAACGAGCCCAATGCGCCGTATCCACGCGGGGCCGTGGGCCAATCAAACAGTGGGAAAGAGTAAAATGAGTTGCGGGGAAGGGAGGTAAGGGGGGATGTTTTCACAGAGCGTGACGGTGAAAGAGAGAGAGAGAGAGAGAGAAAGAGAGAGAGAGAGAGAGAGAGAGAGAGAGAGAGCATTCTTTATTATCTTCTACACACAACCAGGGACACTGAAAGAGAGAGAGAGAGAGAGAGAGAGAGAGAGAGAGAGATGACGAAGAAAGCTGGTCACATTTCTCAGGCACCTGAAAACGTGCCGCTTATTTTAGGACGCGTGTTGCTTATTGATGAGAGGGGGAGTGTTTAATCTACTTCCACTCTGATGGCGTGTTAATGGTGACTGTACATGGCAAGCAGCTGAACGCGCTGGGATCTCTGTGATGTAGAGAACACCCCTCACACAGTCTCATCCTGCCATCATCCCGGATCAGAGAGGCATCTCAGCTGAGCTCATTCTCATTATATGCATATGTTTTTTTAAACAGAAATATTTATTTTTAATATCTCACCGTCGGCTGGGCTTTTCTCTGCCCATGTGGGTCTGAGCTCCGGGATAAGTACACTGCGTACATATGCTTCTGCAGCTCCCGAGTCTCTCTCACTTGTGTTCACGAAACTCCTGAGTGACAAGCAGCGGAAAGCGGGTCAGCGGTAAAAGTCTTCAATTATTCCACTTGGAGGCGAGAATCGACGAGAGAACATGGAGAACAGTCCTGGTGGTAAGTGGGATTTAAATGTCTTTTGTTTGACGCAACATCTGTTTCGTGAACGTTGTCATGGATTTAGAGTGAGAGCATCGCAGCAAATATTTGTTAATTTATGAATGATTTTATGTTTATTCTTTCTTGTTTTAATTTATTTTTTAAAATATTTTAACTGTGTGCTTTAGCAGGAGAAGCAACCCGATTATGTTTGCACTTGCACGCTTCGTAATTTCTTTGCATTTTGAGTGACATTCAGCTATATTCAGCGTTGTTGCAAAGCCATAAGAGACAGCGCAGGGGTTTCTGACAGAGGGAAGTCCTCCTGCCAGGGTTTTTTTTTTCTTGGACTTCCGATTTCTCTCCACGTAAACACATTCACGTGAAGCGCGACCCAAAAACCCACCCACTCTGACCGAGACCGTTCTCCTTCCACACTGTCCCACTTATCTGAGTAGTTTGGCTCGCATGATGTTTACTGTCATATATTAATAAAAGGAAAGCACGTGCCCGATGAGCAGATAGGTGTTTATTTTAAGAGGTCATTTGACTCCCTGTACTAGCAGGGGCGTAACTAAAGGGGGGGGGGGGGGGGGGGGGGGGGGGGGGTTTTTTTTAATTTTTTTTAAAAGCGTATTTTGTGCAAAAAAAAAAAAAAAATATAAATTT
>CAEFZX010008780.1:0-11773 GCA_903066825.1 Alfaro cultratus
ATACTGTCTCTCTCGCTCTTTCCCCCGATAGTTATTTTTTTGTGGGGCTTGGAGCTCTCTCTCTCTCTCTCTCTCTCTCTCTCTCTCTCTCTCTCTCTCTCTCTCTCTCTCTCTCTCTCTCTCTTTCTTGTACTTGCTACTTTCCAAACCCTCCCAAATTCAGAGCCAGTGATATCCCTTCCTGTGTTTTCCAGCAACCCGCTGAACTCTTTCCCAGGGCGGCAGTTTGGTGGAGTTAGCGCTCAGCCGCGCATTTAATTGTCACGTACTGGAGGCGGGGAGCTTATTTTAGGAAAGAAAAAGGGGGAAAAAAAGAAAAAAGAGCTGCCAACCCTTTTTGCATCGTGGCTGCAGGGAGAAATAAATCCTGCAGGTTTACACACTCCCTGCCTTTTTCCAGCTTGTAAAACGAACAGACCTAAACACCTGGTGTGTGTTGGCATGCGAATGTGTTTGACCGTGTGCGCTCTGCAGTATATACTCACTGCAGTGAACGCACAGTGTGTGTGTGGGTGGGTGTGTGTGTGTGTGTGTGCGTATGTGTGTGTGTGTGTGTGTGTGTGTGTGTGTGTGTGTGTGTGTGTGTGCCTCTCTCCATTGTCAGGGAGTTGAGCGCCGGAGCCGGCTTTTTTCCCGCCAGTGCGGCGTTTTGTGGGTGGGGTTTTGGACCGGCCTGAGCAGCGGAGCGCCGCCGCTTCCCGCCCGATATGCAAACGAGTTCGGTGTGGGCGGGGACCGGAGCCGCCCCGTTATGCGGCACTTAACGCTGTCGGTGCCGGGCTGCACACTGATTCATATTTACCTACACTGCTGTGTAGGTAAATATGAATCAGTTAAAAATCCACGGGATGGAACGGATGCAAATGTTGTCAATACATTGCGAAAGATGTATTGGGTTAAAAAACAAAACAAAAAAAAACAATTAAATCCTGACAAGATTTCCCTTGTGGTTCCTTCAAAACGTTAAAATGTTTTGAAGAAATGAAGAAGATGCAAAATCACACTTTAAAAAACGTCAATTTTATAAGATCTTTGTTTTTCTTTACTTTATAACCAAAATCTGTCATGTCAAACCTCTTTAATGCTCTTGTCAGTAGAAAAATATGTATTTCAGTATTCAGACATTTTTAAGAATGTTTTATACACAGTGTATATATCAGGCACTAACCCTACAGCATGTCCATCACGCGTTCAAATCAACATGAGATTGGACTAAATTTAAACACTTTCCAAAGCCTCTTGAATCTGCTCAGGCAATAAAAACCCGAGACCCTGACCTCAGCTTTGATTTACTTTATTTTCTTTCTTCTTCTTTTTTTATTTTTTTTATTTTTTTTACAGGTATTTAAAACAGATGTGGGTTTGTTTTCAGCAAAGAAAAAGAAACGCTCATGTTTTAAACGTGTTATGCAACGAGATGTAGCTGGCCTGTGGAGCGGCGGCGAGTGTTGAGCACACGCGTGCGCTCGCCCACGCCCTCTCAGGCCCTTCACAAGGGCCCCGTTGTGCCGAAGCCGGAGCGCACACCTGGCTGGGTCTCTCACATCTCACAGCTTTGCAAGCAGCTTTGTTGTCAACTCTCACTGTTGTGTTTTTGAGATGCAAAGAAAGTTTGATTTCTTAATCTTTTTTTCATCTTTAATGTGCGATTCAGATGAGAAGAGGTCTGAAGCAATGTTAGAACAGAAGATATTAGCTGTTTTTGAAGACTATCTTCAGTACTGTTTGTCAAATTGGCTGTAAGGTAGGAGTACGAACGTTTTTTATTTTTTCAAATAAAGAAAAACATCCAGGCCCAGCGAAACAATGCAAAAATATACTAAACGTTTCCAAAAGCAGGTTGAACTTTTGTCTTGAATTCCAAAAGATACACAAAAAGGTACACTTTACTCAAACATTGAGGCATGGTGGTGGCAGAGTCATGCTTTGGTCTGATTTAGTTAGATTTCTTTAGGGAATTTGTCAAGGTGAATGGAGTCATAAGCATCTGCAGATGCCAGTCAATTTCAGTAAAGAAGCTTTGGGTTTCTGCTAAAAAGCCGAAGAGGAAGTTACAGTTCAGCATAAAAGTGACCCAAACTATTCGCCTGAATCGACAAAAGAACGGCTTCAAGAGGAGAAGGGCAAAGTGGTGGAACATGGGAGAATCCAGTTCTGAAAATTTGCTTCAAGAAAGTATCGAACAGAGTGCAGACGTCTGCAAACTGCTGCATTTATTCCAACGCAGCAGCATGATCTGGGCCGATGTCAATATCCGATACTAATATGGCCAATAACTGATATTTACTGATATTGTATAAATTGAATTACCTTTTCGACGTCTTAAAAAAACCGACCACATCGCTCACTTCTTTTCCGCTTCAGTTAAACTTCCCACAATCCTTTGCTGCATCGCTTCCACTGTCACATGACTAAACAAATACCACATGACCAACTTCTTCCACTCGGAAATAAATACAGATTGATATTTTACTTATGGAATAAAGTACAATAGAATCACTATTCTCATTCTAACGAAAAATCGTACCACAAAATGTGGGTGCAATTATCGTTCCGATTCCGGAATGTTAAAATAAAACGACTAAAAGCCGATACTGATGTTGGTGCAGATGTATCGTGTCTTTTAGGTTCATGCATTTTTATTTGAGGTTTGAGTTTTACAGCTCTTAGGTCTCAGGAAAAGTGGAAAAACTGGTGAAATGATTCCGTTCGGGGGACGGCTGCCGCTGACCGCTCGGTTGAAGCGGCGAAGGGAAACCGCTGCGTTTGCGTATCGGTGTCTGTTCGGATGATAAGTTCTCCCTCCTCGGGGCGGTTAGCGCTCCACGCTGTCACCGTGGACGGGAGGGGGGACAACAAAGCAAGAGGTGGATTTGCAAAGCATTTCAGAGGAACTACAGAGTGATGAGAGATAATGTTTGACTGTTGGAAGAACTGAAGCCGCAGCTCGTATTGACTCTGTTAGCCGAGTAAACAGCGGCGCACATTTTGTTGCACTTAAAGACTCTCCAAAGTCAACAATGAAATAAGGATTTGCATGTTTTGCTTCCTCTTTTTCTTGTCTGCAACATGACACAAATGGATTTTGAAAGGAAATACTCAGAACATTTAAATGAGGGTTAAACCGTATAGAGGAAACCTGCCTGTTTAAGCCTCCTGCTACGCTATTGCAAACAGCCTTCACTGAGCAATAATAAACACCCAGCTTTATTTTATAAATGTACAAGTAGGGAAGTGAACTGAGACAATGGTTTCCCATTTATGACAAGGCAGTTGGGACGCAAATACAGACCAACAGGTATTTATCAAGTTTTCACCCAAATAGCTTTTAGTCTTTTGTTTCCAGCTTGAATCTTTTTTTTTTTATCCCGCTGCTTTCTGTTACATTTATCCCTGCTGACCACTTTAACTATAACCCCACGCCCCACTTTACGCCTCCAAGACGTTATACTTTACAATGAATTTTACCTTTATTTTAACAAACCAAGGCTGAAACAATCTGTTTTTAAGTCTAAACTTGTTATAAATTGAAATGATTTTATGCAGGAAGACGTGAGCAAATATTTATCATAATGATTCTGTTATGTTTGTGTCTTTTGATCCAGATTAAAGCAGGTTAGTAGGCTATGTATTCATTAGATGTGGAGCCTTGCATGCACATTTACAGCGATCTTTTGCTGCCCCCTTGTGGTAATGAGCAGCACATTCTCCCAACAAATTGAACATAATGTTGAAAATAAATAAACAAAAAAAATCTGCTTTTAAATTTAAATAAATTTTTTATTTTTAAATAAAAATTTTTTTTAATAAAAATAAAACGGCACTGGGGTTTAAATGTAAACTAAATTTACAACTAATGGCCGATTAAAAGCTTTTTGGTGTTTTCCTTTCAAAAGTATTCATCGTTTTGGGTGCGTGCCGTGGTGGCGTAGGGGATAGCGCGACCCACATTTGGAGGCCCTGAGCCCTCAACGCGGCCGTCGCGGGTTCGCCTCCCGGACCCGGCGGCATCTGCCGCATGTCCTCTCCCCTCTCCTTACCCCATTCCTGTCAGACTGCTGTCAAAATGAGGGACACTAGAGCCCACAAAAAAAGCCCCCTGGTGGGGATAAAAAGTATTTATCATTTTGAATTTGTGTCACTTTAAAACCTCAAACTCCAATGTATCTTATTGGGATTGAGACCCAAACAGAGTTATTAAAATGTTTCTGGCACATAAAAATCTGAAAAGTGTAGCGTACTTTTGAAGTCAGTTGTCCTGAGCCAGTACTTTGTAGAACCACATTACAGCCGCAAACCTTTCAGGTTGTAACTCGACCAGCTTTGTGCAGCTCAGGTTCTGTCTGAGTTCAGGGTAGTAATCCTGCTACAAACCTAACCTTAACCCAAGTCTCAGATTGTTTGTAGAATATGAAAGGTTTTCTTCCAGGATTGGCCTCCTTTTAGCTCCAGCTATCATCCCATCAGCTAGGATTAGCTTCCCTGTCCTTGCTTATTTCATTAATGCCATCTTTACCCAAACTTTCAGTTTAGGTTTTTGTAGATCTGGAAATTTTCCAGGCTCTCTTAACTCTAAGCAACTGATGGGACAGTCCTCCATTACATTTAATTGATATTTATAGCCAAATCTTGGAGCTTTTTTGTAACTTTCTCCCACTTTGTTCACTAATGTTCTCTGAGGCTTTAATAAAACATGTATTTATTATAAGATTTAAATGACTGACTAAGGTGACTTACAAAAGCAATTGGATTTTATTTGGTTATCAAAGGGGGCATGCCCATCACACATTTCAGATTTATTTTTAATAAAATACTTTGAAAACAGTTAGCCTATCAGCTACTTCTTGAATGTCTGTTTAGTTTACTCTTTTTGTCCTTTTTCATGTGCTTTACAAAACACACCTTGCTTTTTGTTTTCAGCTTTGCCGTTTACTGTACCACTAGTAATTTTTTGGGTGAGAGTTGGCAAGCTAGCTATGTAATGTTAACAAGCTTGTAGTTCATTATTTGCTGGGAATTTTACCACTGGTAACTTCCTAGGTGAGACTTAGCAAGCTATCTATTGATAGCTGACTTTTTGTGTAAGAGTTAGCAAGCTAGCTACATAACGTTACCTAGCTTAAACGTAGCTCATATTTTGTTAGCGATTATATCATTTAACTTCTAGTGTAACAGTTAGGAAGCTAATGTTACCCAACTTGCAAGTAATTTAATATTTTGCGGGGAATTGACTTAGCTTCTTGGGTGAGAGTTAGCAAGCTCGCTACATAACGTTAGCTAGCTTGCAAGTAGCTCTCACAAGTAACGGTAAAGAATGGAGGCAGCTTTAAGTCCCGCTTTCATACACGTTTTACTTGCTAAAGTTTAACCACACTACACTAATGTAGATGTTTAAACAATATTTCAGGGACACACAGTTTATCATGCCACACCAAATCTGTAAATGTGTGTAGCTTCTCACAGAAACACGTCATTTGGCTCTGAAATTGAAATTCGACAAACATGGTGGCTGGGAGAGAAGTTAAAATACTGACGTCATAATCTGTCGTTAATACACAGACACTGATGGATTAAAGTCAGCCATGTACCAGATATGACACACAAACAACGTCAGCATTTGAATGTAATAAATGACAAGTTTATTGTTGCACAAAATATACAAAAAGAACAAGCAAATGGAGAGCCCCTCCCCCTCCCCTCTGGTTCATTCGCCTTAATGAAGCTGAATTTCTGAAACCTATGACTACGGCAAGTCCGATGGTCCAAGCCAAACGCATGGTAATTCTGAGAGACAACACATACCCGAATTCAGCGTCACTGAACAATTAAAAATGAATAGAAACACCTTATTTACACACTCTTGTCAGAACTTTTACAACATGCCATCTATGTATGTATGTATGTATTGGGCACACATCCCTGTATAGAAAATATATTATAAATTAAATCAGACTAAGGTCTATGGACATCCAAATTACAGAACTCCTTTATTATTATCTTTTTGTTGTTGTTAAAAGTTTTATTTCCGACTGGCTGGCCCTCGGGCTTTTCGCACTAAAAGAAGGAACTCTGGTTGGGTGGAATAAGTGGGAATGTGGGCTGAGAGTCCAAGCGGAGCGTGTCAGACAGGAGAAGCTTCGCTTATTTACACCATAAAGCTCACATCTCTCTTTTTAAAATCCCTGCTTGCCATTTTTTCTTAAAGATGATCAGCGACACGTCAGGACTACAAAACTCCTCCCCCGCAGCCAGCGTGGCGACGCAACAGGAGTGTAAACGACTCAGCTTTTTTGGCACTAGGTGAAGAAGTGTGCTGCAGGTTCCCATGATTGGTGCGTAGGATTGATCTGCTAACTGTTTGATCATTTTTGTTTTGCGTCATTGTTTCTAAGAAGCGAATGCTGAGATGGCTTTAGCGACATTAGCACCATGGAGAGAAGACAGCCTAACAAGGGTTTGTTTTCTTTTTGTGCTGGAACGTTACAAGGGTGGATGTCGTGCCAAAAGGAAAACTACAAATCGGATGGATGCATGGATGGATTGATGGGTGGATGGATGGATGGATGGATGGGAAGCAATTCAGGGGGGGGAAAAAAAAAAAGTAGGTCCTTTCATCCTGTAGCCCACAGCTGTACTGATGTGGTGGGGCGGCGGGGACAGAAAGGGCAGAGAGGCAAGAAGCAAATCTCCGGAGTGGATCCATCACATTGCTTCGTTTCGCCTGAGCGTGGGGATCAGTGCAGCTGAGGGATAACCGAGGGCCCGAGCCACGGTTCCCGCGGCGACAGGGGGAGGCTTCCAGGAACCGGTAAGAAGACGGATGCTGTTTTCTCAAAAGGGGAGTGTGCAAAACTTGTCTGACTAACAGCAGGAACACGTAACTCTAGCTATTCTCACATTTCGGTTCTGACCTTTAAATTGTACCCCCCCAATAGAGCTTCTTCTGTTATCCTGCTTACTCTTCTTTTAATAAATATCTATAATCTTCATTTCTGGTTTCTTCTTCTTTTTTTTGTTCTCTTTTCTTACTTTACAAAATGAGAGACAGAATGATGGACGGCTGATAATATATATAATTAAATTCCTCTTCTTCTTCTTCTCTTCAGGTTGCTCCAGACCCAGAGATGCTTCTCTCCGTCCGTTGTAAACAAACAGCTTTTTCAGCCTCTGGCGTCTGTTTCCCCCCCTCTCCCTCCGTCTTCAGGTGCGCTCCGACGTTCCTCCCTCTCCTCTGGCGTTCCTTCATTGCAGCAGGGCTCTGATTTGTTTGGAGGTGCTGTCATCGTTTAGATGTCGTGTCGTATACCTAAAGAAGAGAGAGAGAGAAACAAAAACAGGTCAGAGCACATTAACCACTCCAGATGAAGCAAACACTTTTAGGTACGGTTGAGGATCTGTCATGCTGAGGGCTCATTTCTTTTCCAAAGGGCCCAAGAAACTTGGTGGATGTCGTCATGATTTGTTTTGAAATTTGTTGACATTTCATATGATAATGATAATAATCTTTAATATTAATGATTAAAAACAACTCAAGATCAGTGGTCTCGGGTCTTTCAGCAGGATAATAGTTCAAAATGTGAAGCTGGATAAAATCAGGAAATATTTTGGTGGGAAAATTAGATCATTGTAGATCCAAAAGATTAAAAAAATATTTTTCTGCATTTGCCGTACTAAAAGGTACAATTTCCACGTTTCCTTTTCCAATCAGTTGTTCTACGTCTTTGATTTTTAGTGTATTCTCAACAAACAAACAAAAAAAGAAAGAATATATGGGTCAGGTTTTTTTTTTTTTGCCTTGAAAACGTTTAAATTTAACAAATAGGTGCAGCCAAAGTTTGCTTTGGACTTACAGCCAGTGGATGATGGAGGTTTTATTTACCATAAAGCAGAAGTTAAGCAGTAAACGTGGTTAATGAGTCGTGGATCCTTCGCGTTGTACCAGACATTTTCTATTTTCAGATTTTAATTACATTGATAGAAAGTGTGTGAATAAGTGTGGAACAGAGGATTTTGTTGAAAATAAAAAACCCAACGTATTATTCAAATGAAACACAACATTTCTCTTAATTTTTTTCCCCCGTCTCAGATTATCCTACTGTAGCGAGACATTAAGTGTGTCCATCCCAGCCTCCGTACTCACCGCAGTGCGTTCAGAAGCCCCTCCACGCTGTTGGACGGCTGCTCTTTCAGCACCTTGATGCAGCCCTTCATCTGCCAGCCAACAGAGATGACACAGCAGGTTAAAGGTCAACAACCTGGGTTCAACCTCGCCCCATGTTTACCCGTCTACAATCCGTGGAAACCTGAGGACGACTGAACTGCTTTTTCTTTATGGGATTTGTTTTGTTGTTGCATTTCTGTGATTATAACATTTTCTTGTTTATTTCAAATTTTAGTCAGTTCATTTGAGTATTTCCAGTCATTTTTGCCTCCCTTTTTGGACATTTCTCTCACATCTAGGGAGGTGTTCCCATAGCAACAAGTACTGTGGGCCGTCATGTGGAAGGCAGTTCTCTCACAAGATGGCAGACGGTGAGTTTTCCACTAGTTGGAGCAAATATTTCAGTTCTTTCCACTCTCCAAACACGCCTGCTAACGTGTCAGTATATTACTGACATGTTTTATCGATATGTTAGCAGAAACGTTTATTGTTATTCACGATCCAGTCAGATTTATAAATTGTAGACCTCTGGGTCTTGTCCGGCCAGTCCTTCTATTTTAAGATGAAGGATTAAATCCGGCTGCGTAACACGATCAGTCACACTGCAAACACACTAAATCCTACCGAGTATTTTCGGTCTAATTTCTGCTGCAGACATCTTGAAATAAGAACAAAGGAACTTACAAGTACATTTTCAGCAAGATATAGAAGCTCGTTTTAAGCAATTAAATCCTTAATATTGACGAAAAGTAACTACTCCCATTGGCAGATTAGTTGACTCATGAGAAAACTTGTTTGAAGTGAAATAATCTGCCAATGGAACTAGTACTTTTCATGAATATTAAGAAATTACCGACTTAGAACAACCTCCTATATCTCACTGGAGTTAGGTTTGTCTTATTTCAGGTGTGCTAAGATATCTGCGCTGAACACCTTCACTTCTTTCACATGAAGGTAAAGAAGTGAAGGTGTCCCTTGATCCCAGTTTAACACGCACTGCAACAAAATGTGCGACGTTTTCGCTAACTTCACACGCGCGACTCTCCGGGCGCGTACGTGGCTGCACTCACGTCAATTTTGGAGGTCTTGGCGAAGGCTCCGACGGGATGGACGTGGTCGTAGAGGATGATGACGCCCACCATCACCCTCATGCAGAACAGCATGGTGTCTGTGTTGGTGAACCGGCAGCGGTACTCCCTACAACACACAGCGTCACAGAGAGGCTCAGCGTCTGCACTGCAAAAACACAACATCTAGCAACGGCTTGTTGGTCTAGTTTCTAGTGAAATGACACAAAGCTTTGTTAAATTTCTTAATATTGATGGGAAAAGTGCCAGTTCCACTGGCTGATTGTTTCACTTATAGCGACATTTTTCACATGAGCGAAATAATGTGCCAGTTTAAATCATTTTTCAATCAACAGTAAGGAATTGTTGACTTAAAACAAGTGCCTACATTGTGTTGAAAAGTTACTTGTAAGCCAGTTTTAAGTTAGTTTTGTCTTATTTCTGGTGAGCTAAGATATTTGAACTAGAAACTGGACAAAATCACTTGGTGAGATTTTGTGTTTTTGCAGTGCGAAAGGAAATCCTGCATTCAGATTAAAGAGCAGAAAAGATACTTTTTTTTTCATTCAGAAAAATTAAAACATATCCAAAGGCATGCATTTTTCAAAAGTTAGAAAATGATTTTTGTTTCTGTTTTTTGGCAGAAAAATGGAAACACTTTAATGTTGTATGAAGTATTTTATGTCAACACTTTTAAAGTAGAAATAAAAAAAGAGCCTTAATAAAAACATTAACTGAGCTGACTTAACTTAGAAAAGAGTCATAAAAATTTAAAATTTCTGTTACGTCAACTTAATGGAATAATGTAAAAACTCAAGTAATTAAGTTGGGACAATGTTTTTTTTTCTTTTTATTAAATTTTTTGTTTATTATTTTTGCTAAATTTAGTTAAGTCAACTTAACTGAAGTTGTAGCAAACGCTTTTTATTTTTTTTTATTTATTTTATTAAATCTTTATTTAACCAGATGAAAGAAAATCTTTCACAGGAATGACTTGGCCAAGAAAAAGAGGAAAAATTATGTTTTGAACTTCAAAGTTGATACAACTTACCTTAACAAGGAAACTAGTCTGTCAAGCTGAGCAATATTTTACAGTGTAGAACCAAGGTGACCAGATAAGAAGAGACCAAGAGACAAATCCAATTACATAGAGTTTCACATCTAGAATCCGTGCGTATTAGAGTGAAACCACTGGATTAGCTTCTCATAGTTTGGACAGTCTAGCTTATTCACTTTGAAAGGCTGTTAATTAGAAATTGGAAATGTGTGGCATCAAGAAAAAAGAAAATCACTCACGGAGTCTCCAGCATGACACGACACACACACGCCATGGTGCTCAGGCAGTCTGTGGTGTCCTCTATCGGCAGGGTCTTGTTCTGCGCACAGACAAGCAGAGAGCACATGAACTTCAGGATCTTTAATGTGTGCAACAACAAAAAAAACATCCTGAAACGACTGACCACTAGGGGGAGACAGAGCGCACAAAAGAGTAAAACATGAAGTAGAAGGCGACTTGGCAGAGATGTGGGTGAGCAGCCTGTCCTCTGCATTTTGCATGAGGCTCAGCAGCGTCTCCCATCAGGAAACTGACTCTGCAGCTTTTTATTATTGTTATTGTTATTTTGTTTTGTTTTTTTCTTTATTTAGAAAAAGACAATCAGAGAGAAAACCTTTCTGTTACGAGAGCAGTAACAAATATGCTTGAAAATGTTTTCCAGATCAGCAAATTAAACATTTATCAAGAATAATGTACAACACACGTTGAAACAGAATAACACTGGCTTAAAAACAAGGTCACAATGAGACGGGATTTGTTCTTAACTTGCTGCTTTTATTTGGGACAACGTTCTTTAGCCTTAAATCTAGACTAAACATAGTGTAGATGATTAAGGCTGTTTTGAACCATAATGAATAGAAAATTGATCAGCATATTTGATGTATATTGATGATCTTGATGATGGCACTTGACAAAATATAATATTTATAACTGGTTTCTCAATTGTTTAATGCATTTTGTTTTTATGACTCCTGTTGTGTTTTTATGATGAGAAGCACTTCAAACTGACTTGTTGCTGAAATGTACTAATAAACTTAATTGACTGATTGATTACGTGATCAGGCCCTGAAAGTCCATAAAATCTGCTTGGTTTTCGCAATACTTGGTCCATTTTTCCAGTGGCGGCCCTCAGACGTGGGCCAGGGGAGGCCATGGCCCCCTCCTGAAAAATGCTGAGAGTCTAGTTAATGTCATAGAAAAACATAAAGAGTCACCTTCTTCAATGAAGATGTAAATACAAAACCAAATAAATAAATACAAAATAATAAAGAAATAATTTTCTTTCTTTTTTTTATTACGTTTTGCTGGCTGTGTTCCCCTAAACTTTTTACTGGTCACTACACTTTTTATTAAAAACAAAAGAAAACCAAAAGCATTGTTACTCATTTAACTTGTGTTTTTTTTTTGTTTGTTTTTATTTTGGGGGTGGTGGGGTTTCTATGGTACTTGGACCGGTGGTGGTCTGGTGCGCAGAGACGATGGAGGTGG